>PVJC01001228.1:0-80925 GCA_004026665.1 Murina feae
GAAATATCACTTTCTGAGTTAAAATGGAAGAAAAAGACAGATTAGGCACTTCCATGAGAGTCCTGATTTTTTCCTATTGCTATGGTAACCACTACTCCATTTTAGGAGAGGGAAAAGGAAGAGTGGGCATTAAAACGAAGCTATAAAATGCGTCAGGGATGTATAAAGAAGGACTTTTAAAAGACAGTCCTTTTAATTAGTTCAGGGCTAGGAATCTGTCCAAGGGAAATAGCCTGAGAGATGTGCAAACATGTACATGGAAGCGATTTTTTAAAACAGTGCTTTATTAAACAGTGAAATCGGGAAAATATGAATGTCCAACAACTGGAAATGAGTGGTGGTGTATTCACGGGGCGGAATGCAGAGAGCTGGAGTTCAGCTGCAGGGGTCTATCCCGGCAGGGTGCACGTTCACCATGTACCTGCCAGGCAGTGTGTAAGTGACCGGAAAGCACCTCCTACCTGGCTCCACTCAAAAAGGTTCCCAGAGAAAAACATCAAGATGTTTCTATGAAAATATTAACAGCACTCGTTATTTCCAGCGAGAGCAATTTGTTGTGGCTGCAAATGTTGGCTGTGTGCTTTTGTTTCTGTGATAATTTTTCATTATTTGTGTAATTAAAAAATATAGGGGGAAACATACCCAGGGCTAATAGTTTTACTTTATTCAAAACTACTACTCACCTTCCTAGTGGCCCTTCCTGGTGTCTCTTCCTATGAGAGGGATACAACTCGTGCCTCCCTTGACATCAGGGTTAACTCTCTGATCCTCCTTGGCTAAGGAAATAAAGATGAAATAAAACAAGTAAGGGATGACGTGGGACATTCCATGCAGAGATTCTGAGAGCTATAACGTGCTCACTGACCTACGTGTCCCCTGGTCTAGGTAAGCTGCTGCTTGTGCCTGGGTCGAACCATCGAGAAGACAGGAGCAGATCTGGGCTGACTCATTTATGAGTGAGAAAGAAATCTGGGGGGCCATAACCACAGGGATTTTGGAACTGTTCGTTACCATGAAAATTCTAGCTAACTGCTAGATGAACCTTTACCACCCCCACCCTCTGCAAGACCAAACTGAGTGCCTCCCAGCCAATCATCTGATTAGTTTTTGTTTCATGTTTAGCAGAAACCTCCGTGAACAGTAGGTAAAATTTATACCTGGCCATTTACTACACCTGCCTTGCGAGTTTCCTTTCTGCCTCTCCTTCCTCTTAGTCATGCTGATTACTTCCCTGTCTCCTGTGACTGTTCCTTAGGCCCCACTCTTCTCACTCATGCCCAGGCCTTGTTCGTTTCATGCCCACACATGGTGACCATGGTCAAGGACACCATCTCTCAATCCTCGTTAGACATGTTGTGAAATGCACCTTCCTTAAATGCTCTTTGAACTTACTGCCACTAGTTCAACACTCTCTGACATTTTGCCAAAGAACTCAGACCTCCGTTTAATGCTTCAAACTCACAACACCCTCCTAACATGAACCCTCATCACTGGCCAAACTAGCACATCCTTTGTTTCCTGTGCCTACCTCACATGTTCCCAGAATTGGGGTCCACCTTCCCAAGGTTACAGTGAGGATGTCAGTAGCCAGAAACCTCTGGAGAAAAGTGACAATGGTGGTGGAATGTAGGAATAAGTTCATGGAGGACTCTGATATACTGACATACAGGCTGCACAGGCTTGAGGTACAGGTGGCAAAGTCAATAGGGCACCAGACATGGCAATAATCTCCCCAGATGGCCAACAATTCCTCCCACCCCTGCACACACAAGACCGATTTCCTTTCCCTTAGGTTCTGTGAAGCTCTGACAAATAGAAATAGTAGAAGTGATGTTCTGTGACTTCCAAGGACATAAGAGACCTGACAGTTGCCACCTGAGCCCAGCCAGTACGCCTATGAAGTCCAGGAGGATGGGTGCCAATCTGGGACATCCCAGCTCCAGGCAAGTCCCAGCAGAATGCAGCCACCTGGGTGGCCCCAGCCAACAGCATGTGGAGCAGAATAACTGCTCAGTTGAGCCCAATCAACCCAAATACTTGTGGAAAGACAACAAACTGGAATGTTAGAGCTTGGCTCAGAGTAACAGATAAGCAAGACAATAGGTAGTATCCTTCCTTGTGCCTGACAACAATACCACTCCAGCCTCTCAGGGGGCAATCGTTTATGGAACCTGAGACTCAATGTTCTTGGCACAGTGGCACTAGGACGCCCTCAGGGGACCCACAGGCAGTGAATGTAGTCAGTGGGATAAGTTTTGGGGTGCACAGGAAATGGAGAGGACAAGATGAAAGAGAGCATATGGGAAGTACTGCTAATAGACTGACCTACGAGGATCTAACGAGATGAAAACCTAGAAGTGGTGGAAGGTCTCTGTTGAAGTTGGAGATGAGAGCCAATACAACTGCAGTTAATACTTCTGTGGTTCTCTTGCCCCCGAGGGCTAGTAAGGACTTGAGGAGGGTGGATGGCATCAGTAACAACTAATACTCTATTGCTACTCCCACACCCTCTTTGCTCTGGTTATCAGGGGAGAACATAAATCCATCATAGGTAGCAGCACAGACCTATGAGCACATGGCAGCTGGCCAGCTGGTCACCAAATGCATTTCTCCTTGCTTCTGGCATGCAGTCAGACCCCTTTCCCCAGGTATGTGACCAAGTTCCAGCCAACAAAATGGAGATAAAAACAATGCACCGACATCCTTGTATGCCCATTAGCCACCTCCCTGCTCTCCCACTTACATGGCGACCTTGGAAGTTGCACACTGACAATGGTGGAGCCTCAAGGACAGACTTTGGGTCTCCGGCCTACTGTGGAAGAGAGCCACACCCAAATGGGTGCATCTATCTGAATGACTAAAAAACGTGACTCTGCTAATAGGACTTACGTGCACTGGAATGTCCCTTCAGTGCAAAGATGTCCAGCCAGAAGTGTGCAGATGCTCTGGAAAACTAAGGTAGTAATGAAAAGCCTTGGCTATTTCCAATTGTGAAAATGCTTAATAGCTTAGGTTTACAAGCTAATTAAAACATCAAGTGTCTCTGCTTTGCCTGGGCCGATTTCCTGTCAATCAGGAGCTCTGCATGACTAATAGGCAAAATAACTATTACTTTAAAATACAGCTTCTTCAATCAACAACATCTTCCACCACAAGAAATAACAAAAGTGATACCTGGTAATTCGAAGACCTGGAAACACTGCTCTCATACATGCTATACACAGCTGGTCCTGCATTTTCTTTTCCTTAATGGGCATCCCAACCGTGCACTATAAAGTCCGATTCGAAGACTGCTAAGCTACCCACGGGTATTATTTTATCCTTTTGAAAGCATCCAGAATAAATCTCGGCCACACCAAGACTGGATGACTTGGGGGCATATTACTTAACCTTTCTGAACCTCAACTTCAGCAGGAGGCACCTTTCATTTACCTGCAGTGAGTCTGGAGCTCGGAGGTCATGGGCGCCAGCTGGATGGCTTGTTCTGTCAGCCTGCTGAGTCCCACCCCCGCTGTTCCTCATTCAGCAGGCCTGGGGTAGGACCTGGGAATGTGCGTTTCTAACGAGTGCCCAGGTGCCCTGAGGTTCCCCAGAGAAACAGAACCCATAGTGTGGCTCACACCCTGTGGGTTTAAGGAACTGGCTCAGATGGTTATGGGCCTGCAAAGTCTAAAGTCTGCGGGAAGGCCAGTGGGAGTCAACGTGGCACGGAATGCAGCCTGGGACAGAGCCCTCTCTCCCCTGGAGACCTCAAACTTTTCTCTGAAGCTCTTCAAGCGACTGGATGAGGCCCACCAAGTTATAGAGGGTAATCTATGTCACTCAAAGTCTATTGATTTAAGTGGTAATTGCATCTAAAAAACATCTCCGTGGTGACATCTAGCGTGTTTGACCGAACAACTAGCCTAGCCAGGTCAACACTAACATTCACCATCACACCACGTGGTGCTAAGGTCCTGGGGCTCCTCTGAGCCACGGCCCTGGCAAGGACTGCACAGTGCACAGAAGGGAACTGGGAGGAAGCGACATCTGGTGGTTGCAAATATAACCACCTCTCTCTCCTTACAGGCATGCGCGTATATATATATATATATATATATATATATATATATATATATATATATATTTTTTTTTTTTTTTTAAATACACTTTTATTGACTTCAGAGGAAGAGAGAGGAAGAAATAGAAACATCAATGATGCGAGAGAATCACTGATTGGCTGCCTCCTGCAGGCCCCACACTGGGGATTGAGCCTGCAACCCAGGCATGTGCCCTGACCCAGAATGGAACTGTGACCTCCTGGTTTATAGGCTGACGCTCAACCATTAAGCCATGTCAGTCAGGCAGGCCTTTCTATTTTTAATCAACCAGGGAAATCAGATTTTCACTTACCAAATATTTAAGAGTATGTCTGTGTAAAGAGAATATGTATAAACATGTGCATCAGTGATTGCTTCTGAAATTCAAATAAGCAATTTCTGGATGAGCCACCTGTGTATGCTAACTGAGCCCGTTCTCACTCCTTAAGAAAAGAGAAGTTTAGTTACAGTCCTGAGATCCCCACTCACACAAACAGACATGGACATGGATGCAGGGTTATCCAGTTCTCCATCCACCTAAGGTTCCTCAAGCCTGTGTAGATCTAAATTAAGAAACCCAAATTTCAAAATTAATGCTGGAATTCTGACCAGGCACTTAATCATTACATGTTACATGAACACATGAATAATTTTGTATGTTGAAAAGTTGTAAAGTGATGATAGAAATGAAATGCTAATTATTCTCTTAAGAGAGTCATTTCCTACTAGGATTAAGTTCTTGCTTTTTTGACACATTTTAAAAATCTGCACTTCACAGCAGTTAGGAAACAGCAGAACTTGGTTCTGATTTAATCAGATGAGAACGAATTCAGCTGGAGGCCAAAAATCACACTTGGTGGGAGAGGTTGCGGAGCTTCACACTCCATTTTTTAAAAAACATATACATTGCTTTCACTCTTCCCTTGAAATTTCACTGTATTAGGTACTACTCCTAGATTTAATCCCCAATTCCCCAAAGGTACTATCATGTAAGAAATCTTTAATAAAGAACTTTCTATAATACTTGAATCAAACGAGCCACTTTTTAAAAACTGATTTTGGCAAGGATGACAATAACATTTATATACATAGACACAGATACAGATACACACATATATGCACCAACCAAAGTACTATCACAGCAAAAATATTTGGCTATCCATTTCATCTAAATTCATCATTACTGTATTTCACAAATTATGCTCCATACAGTTCTCTGAAATAGGTGTTCAGAAAAAAAATCAAACAGCTACTGGGGGGGGGGGGGGGGGGGGCGGGGGCGAAGGGCTAGCTTATACAGGCTTTTTTATTTCTACAAAGTCTGTAGTTTTTGTTAAAACGCACACGTACGTGTATGCACACAAAGTATTCACTTCTTCCCATATTTACTTGTTTGTGAACAACTAGTGTTCCCCCTCAAAGCATCTCTCAGGACTGGGGTTCTGCTACAACACGCTAGAAAACAGCTTGAAGATGCATTCAGGATGGACTTATGCTAACCACTCCCCTCAAGCAAATGCACACAGACGGGCTCCCTCTGTACCCAAATGGCGCTCAGGGTCAGCACATCAGTTCTCCCACTGAGGCGGGCAGGAAGCAGTCTAACTGATAGCTCTGCTTCTTCCATTTCCCCGCCTCCAGAAGCTCTATTGCCTCCAGTAATACCGATGGTGTTTCAAACCAGTGTGGACAAATGGGGTAACAACTGCTAAGGCTCTAAGGAGAGCCCTAATGTGATGGGATAAAAGAAACCAAAATCAATAGTTTATTAACTAAGTGGGGATCTCGGGACTGTAATTAAACTTTATTTTTTGTACTCAGAGATTGAGAACTGGCTCAGATAGCATACACAGGTGGCTAATCCAGAAATTGCTTATTTGAATTTCAGAAGCAATCACTGATGCACATGTTTACACATATTCTCTTTACAACCAAATCAATAGTTGTCATTTCCAGATTGTTAAATTTCAGGAGACTTTTTTTTTCTTCATGCTGTTCTGGGTTTTATACATTTCTTAAATACGCTATCCTTTTCTAATCAGAAAACAAATCTAACATTTTAAAAGGTAGCCTAGCCCTAATTGGTTGGCTCGGTGGATAGAGCATAGGCCTGTGGACTGAAAGGTCCCAGGTTCGATTCCGGTCAAGGGCATGTACCTTGGTTGTGGGCACATCCCCAGTAGGAGGTGTGCAGGAGGCAGCTGATCAATGTTTCTCGCTCATCGATGTTTCTAACTCCCTATCCTTCTCCCTTCCTCTCTATAAGAAATCAATAAAGTATATTTTTTTAAAGGTAGCCTAATGTATTTGCTTTTCAGGGGAACTTTCGTAATGTAAATACTTACATCATCATTTTCTTCTTCATGTCAATAGAATATAAACATGAATATAGACAGTGCTAAACTTACCTTTTTCTAGGTCAAGGTATATGAGCTGCCCCTCATTTACAAAGGTGAACCTTTACTTTCATGAGAAATACACAGCATACCACCAGAAAACTGTATTTCTGCCTAACTAGAACTCAGAACAGTCACTTCTGGAACGGCTCATAAGCCCGTGGTAGGCTGGACAACGCACCCACCCCCAAAAGGATATCCATGTCCTGATCTGTGTAGCCTGTAAATATTACCCTATGTCATAAAAAGAACGGTTTTCCAGAAGTGAATAATTTAAGATCTTGAGATGGGAGGTTATCCTGGATTATGGGGGGGGCCTAAACGCAATGCCCTATGTCCTCGTATAGAGGGAGGTGTGACACAGGAGGAAGCCTGGAGCCACAGCGACAGAGGGAACGTGATGCTACCACAAGCCAAGATTGCTGGGAGCCCCCAGAGCTGGGAGAGGCAAGCATGGATTCTCCTGAGAGCTTCCAGAAGTGCAGCGCCTTGATTCTGGCCCTGATCACACATCTCTGTGAGAGAATACATGTCAGCTGTTTCAAATGGTCACAGCAAGCCTAGCAAACTAATGTGAAGCCCCCAGGCTGAAGGAGGCTCGTGCTCTCGATTTACATCGCTGAGCAATTCCTGAAGCCAACCCCCACCTTGGGGGACTGTCCCTCGGCCTGGTGCAGGGGTAACACTGGCTCGCAAGGTCTGGGCACACCTTTGAGTCACACACTGTTCAAGCGAGTGAAGCCTGGGAGACCTGAGCCCGGTCACGTGAAACTATCTGGGGTGATGTGCATTTAAACACATCACTTCCTGAGATTCTTGGTGTTACGTCTAAAATCACATCTCTGACCAGGAAATTCTTGAAACGCGTACCTGACACCATTATTTACACATCTATATTCCCCATGTCAACCAAAAAGCCAGGCAAAACTAGCACCAGAGAGTGTTTTAAATAGAAAACAGGTGAGAAAGAAACATTTTACTTACCTTAGTTATTGACTAAACTTTGAAAGAATAAAGCACACACTGTGGGAAAATCAGCAATTGAAGAGAGAATTGTTGTACTTGTAAATCAAATTCCTCCCACTTACGAGCTCCGTTATCTCCCAGTAGCACCAAAATTGAAAAGAGGTTATTGCTTCTAAAGGTTTAATTTAAATGTAGGCCCTTCAACTCCAAGTTCAATGATTTATCACACTGGCTGAATTCTAATTCTCTTTCTCTGTCGAATCCCAGAAAGCCTGTCCTCCAACATCAGTACCACTGAGACACATCCCCACTTACAGGAGCTCTTCATCCTCCCCAAACTACAGTAATCCCAGGACATGTAATTGCCTGGCACAGTGTTGCTGTCGGAGGGAGGAAGGCAGCAGCACCATCCAGCACAGGTATGCAGAGGCCTGGAACATTCTTTCCACATGGTCTTCTAGAATACCCGCCTTCACAAAATGACACAGCGTCGACAGCTCAATACATCCTCAGTATAGACTCCTCTGTCACTACGAGAGTACAGAGATCACCCGCTGAACAACTGACCTGCTTCAGGAGGGACTTAATCTCCCTTCCTAGTCCTCACTCCACACCCACTCTGCCTAAAAGTGGCTGATTACAGCTCAATGGAAAGTACAGCAGACCCACGGGTCTCAAACTTCATTCATTCCAGAAGGCTGTTCGAGGACCAATTTGTTCACAAACGGCAGCATTTTTCCCCATTAGAAAGAAGGTAAGTGGAATGAATCTGTGCCAGACCCCTAAATGATTCCTTGCTTTACCGTTCTTATAGACAGTCCACGTCTCATGTACTGTTTAATCTATCATCACGTTAGAAAAACAAAAAGGACAGGAAATGTAAAACTTAACCAAAATTAAACAAAACGTACAGTAAAAATGAAAACGTATGTATGCACTAGAACACACCTTTAATGTTGAGAGCTACAGAGGACAACATGGTGCGGAGGGATGGATGGACGGGAAGATACGAGCGTTGGGAAGGGGAGTCCCCTTCCATAAAAACGTCAGGTAGCTGTTCCTCAGTTCCTTCCTTCCTTTTGTCCCTTTGCTCCACTAGAACTTGCTTCAGGCTCCCTGGGCCTCTGTCTCACTAAAAACCTATCCAGTGATGTTTGTTTTTGCTTGTGTTTTAACACTTGTCTAGAATGAAACACTGCGTTGCCATTGAACGAGTTGAAGGCACGGTTTGCTGCTGCTTTGTCAGGGTGATATTTCACAATAAAGCTTTGTGTTTCTCCCCATTTACAAGCGTTCCCTTGATTAGGCAAGTAGGAATCACCTTCCTTCTCTCCTCCTCCTCTGAAGAGCTCTCCTCAGCTGCCGTCCGTATGTGGCTGCTCCCTCTGAAGGTCCTGGAGCCCCTCAGTGGTCAGTGGGCTCCTCCTCCTCATCATCACCCACCTCCAAGCCCGTGGACTTGCCCAGACACAGTATCCTCCAGAACAGACACCGGCTCATCCTCACAGCCCTCAAAGCCTCCTTCAGCAACCGACTCCAGCCACAGGTTCTTCCAGGCTGATGGCCTGGTCTGGGAAGACACTTCCCTGCATGCGTTATTCTTCTACAAGCCTCAAGCCAGTGAGGGCATTAAAATGTTCCTTCCAGAGCTCCCTGAGGGTTAAATTACTTTCCGAGGTCGCCTCTCAGTGCCTCTGTGTAGAGTTTTGTTTTTTTCTTCCCCAACTTGTTTTTCATGACATTATCTTCAAAACTCACAGGTTTTCAGCATGGTAGACAAATAAAGGCTTCCATTTAAAGCCCCCACTCCCATTCCCACACAACAATAAGGTTAGGCTGTCCTTCACTGGCTTGCGTCCTAGCAATGACCTCCTCCCGTGTGAGGTAGATGCGCTCTGGCATTTTCTTCCAGGAGAAGCCTGTCGCACTGCCACTGAACACTTGTTGGAGAACAAAACCCCCCGCCTCTGCATTCTGTCACGAAATTATCAGCAGCTACTTTGTTAGAACTGGCAGCCTCACCCTGCCTCACTGCACCAGGAATATCGTTGTTTCTTAAATTCATCGAACTACCTCATACCACCCTTAAGCAAATCACTTCCAGTGCTCGTTCCAGGGGTATCTTTCAGGAGGTCAGCACAAAGCAGATTCGCCTTTTCACATATCATTGCCTCCGAAATGCTGTCACTGGCTAACTACTTTTCGTTTATCCACATCAACAATTTTCCTACCTCTTCAATTGCCTGTGATCGTTGTTTCCTGAGCACTTCCACACCCTTAGCAACATCAGCACTCCTGACGGCCTCTTTATGCTTTAGAACTGTGCTGATGGTCAATTTGGCCATGCCATGCTCATAGCCAGATGGGAGACTTGAACTCGGAGATTATTTCTTTTTAAAGCTCTATTATTGTTCTCACTTTCCTTTTCACTTTGCTGCTAACACAAACCTACTTATTGTATTTAATAATAACAATAGCAGCAACAAAAGCCAAAGAAAAAAAACAAACTCCAAAAACTCACAAAAATATTCACAGCACAATTCCCTGAGATGTTAACAATGCAAGATTTAGTAATAAACTGACTCATCCTCCAGCATTCTCTCCTTTGCTTCTCACCTGAGAAGTGCATGACTGATCATACAGGTATCAGCATGAAAAGGCTGTCCGGTTGAAAACTTAGTTTTGTTTGACAACCCGGACATTTCATTTTTCAACTTGGTCAAGACGGTTGAGAACCGACGTTTGACTATAATGAGAATTCATATCTGAATGTGGATCTATTCTAAATAAATCTTATGGCAGAGACTTGATAGCTGCTCACAGATCCTGTTCATCCTCCGCACGGAAGTCCACCTAGATTTCCCAGTCTCTCTGGCAGTTAGGGTTGAATCAGGACATGGTCTGGCCAGTCAAATCCAGGTACGGGGATATGCATGACTTCCAGGCCTGGCCCATAAGCCCCCAAGGAGACCACCCTCCCTATCCTTCTACACCAACTCTTACAGCAATGTGTTGTTAAAAGAAGCCCAGCAGAGAGGAGGAACCAAGATGGCGGCATAGGTACACACTTGTACTTGCTGCCTCACACAACTACATCAAAACTACAACTAAAAGATGAAACGGATATCATCCAGAATCATGGGAAGGCTGGCTGAGTGGAAATTCTACAACTAGAAGGAAAGAGTAAAGCTCATCGAAACTGATAGGAGGTGCAGAGTTGCGGAAGTGCAGTGGTACATAGGCGTGCACAGAAATGGACTGGCAACCGGGTATGCTGCTGTCTTTTTCTATCAGGAGGGAGATACAAGCTCCCAAGTGCTCTGAACTCCAGTTCTAGGCGAGTCTCTGGGGACTCAGACTCATACAAGGAGAAACTGGACTGTCTGGCATTGGGCCAGAACTTGAAGGCAGCTTTCTCAGAGGTGCTTGCAGCGAGCATTGTTCCTGCATGGGGCTGCGGGACACAGAGATTCCCAGACCTCTCCAAAGCTGAGCAGACTGGTAGTCATTGTGGTTTGCTCCACCCTGATAATTCCCTGAGACCCCACCCACCCAATTTTCAACTCCACCCAAGCTGTTAGCAGAGGCTTTTGCATATGAATGGCCTGTTCTTTTGACATCTAAAACCTAACAAACTGCAGCTGGGTCAAAGAACACCAAAGCTTCCAAAAGAAGGCCTAGACAGCAGCCTGCATTCCTTTACAGCTGGGCCTCATCTGGGCATCTCCAAACCCCAAACAAAATGGAGGAATCTGCAGATATCTCTGTAGCTCCCGCTGGGTGGCCTCAGGCAGTGGCTGACTTTGCACCTCCTTGGAGATCCAAGAGCCAGTGTACCCAGTAGTGAAGGTGAGACCAACCAGAGTACAACTCTTCACATAAGTGACACACTCAAGGGGCAGACTCTGTGAGCACCAAAGCCCCACTGAAGCAAGTCTTGCCCCATCAGGGTGTCTCCAGCACAGTAGTTCTCCCATTGTAGACACAGCTGATTCTCATAGCCAATTGGCCTGGAGGTCAATTCCTCCCAGTGATAGCAACAACAATCAAGACTTAACTACAACATGATTGTGCACACAGCCCACAAAGGGGCGCACCAAGAGTCTCTACCTCAGGTAACTGGGGAGGCTGAGCCACTCGGCCCTATAGGACACCTAGCACAAAAAGCCACTCTATCAATGCAGGGAAGCAGCCAAAATGCAGAGACAAAGAAACAGGTAACAAATGACAGAAATGGAGGAAAAAAAAACTACTGGATATAGAGTTCAAAAGCACAGTTATAAGGTTTTTCAAGAATTTTCTAGAGACCGCCGATAAATTTAGTGAGACCTTCGAGGATATGAAAAAGGACCAACTAGAAATTAAGCATACACTGACTGAAATAAAGAATATTATACAGAGTTCCAACAGCAGACTAGAGGATCCCAAGAATCAAGTCAAAGATTTGAAATACTAAGAAGCAAAAAACACCCAACCGGAAAAGAAAAAAGAATCCAAAAATATGAAGATAGTGTAAGGAGCCTCTAGGACAACTTCAAGCATACCAACATCTGAATTATGGGGTGCCAGAAGAAGAGAGCGAGCAAGATATTGAGAACCTAGTTGAAGAAATAATGAGAGAAAACTTCCTCTACCTGGTGAAAGAAATAGACTTACAGGTCCAGGAAGTGCAAAGAATCCCAAACAAGAGGAATCCAAAGAGGACCACACCAAGACACATAATAATTAAAATGCCAAGAGCAAAAGACAAAGAATCTTAAAAGCAGCAAGAGAAAAACAGTTAGTTACCTACAAGGGAGTACCCATATGACTGTCAGCTGATTTCTCAACAGAAACCATGCAGGCCAGAAGGGAGTGGCAAGAATTATTCAAAGTGATGAATAGCAATAACCTACGACCAAGATTACTTTACCCAGCAAAACTATCATTCAGAATTGAAGGTAAGATAAAGAGCTTCACAGAGTAGAAAAAGCTAAAGGAGTTCATTAACCACCAAACCAGTATTATATGAAATGCTGAAATGTATTCTTTAAGAAAGGGAAGCAGAAAAAAAAAGTAAAGATAAAAATTATGAACAACAAATACATATCTATCAACAAGTGAATCTAAAAATCAAGTGAATAAAAAAATCTAATGAACAATAAACTGGTGAACAGAATAGAATCAGGGGCATAGAAAGGGAGTGGAATGACAATTCTCCAGGGGAAGGGAATGTGGGTGGTGCGGGAAGAGACTGGACAAAAACTGTACAACTATGGATGGATGAGGGCAGTGGGGGGGGGAAGGGAGGGAGTGGGGTGGGAACCAGGT
Source organism: Murina feae (assembly GCA_004026665.1). Taxonomy (NCBI): domain Eukaryota; kingdom Metazoa; phylum Chordata; class Mammalia; order Chiroptera; family Vespertilionidae; genus Murina; species Murina feae. The sequence goes on from PVJC01001228.1 coordinate 12,752, forward strand.
GGAAGGGAGCTATGGGGGGGGGGGGAGAAGAACAACTGTAATAATCTGAACAATAAATATTTAAAAAAAAATAAAGCCCAGCAGAGCCATGAGGAAGGAGGAGCCTGAGGAATCAACTAATGTCACTTCTTTCTTGAAGTAGTTAGCATCAGCTTAACTAATAGACTGCTGTTGATTTATATGTTGATTCAGTTAAAACAAAAATACACTGGCTACTCCAGGAAATGAGGAATCAAATGACTCAACCCAGAAAATTTACCATTCAAGGAGACAAGACAAAGAAGAGCTAAAAGTCCACATCCCACCCCATCCTCTGATCTGTATAATTCATGTGACTGTTCATATTTTAATATACACAACACATCTGAATTAATAATAGAGCACATGCTGGCAAAGATGATTGCGCAGTGCAATTCCGGCTATTATAAACTAGGGACCCGGTGCACAAAAATTTGTACACTCGGGAGGTACCTCAGCCCAGCCTGTGCCCTCTCACAGTCTGGGACCCCTCTGGGGATGTCCACCTGCTGGCATGCCTGACCAGCCTGGGTGAGGGGCTGATGGCTATTTGCAGGCTACCCACAGCCCCTTCAGGTTTTGGGTCCCTACTGGGATACCTGGCCAGATTGGGTGAGGGGCTGATGGCTGTTTGCAGACTGGCCAAGCCCCCCAACAGGGTCCCTCACCCCAATGGGGTGTGGCCAGGCTGGGTGAGGAGCTGAGGGGCATTTTCAGGCTGCCCACAGTCCCTTCAGGTTTTGGGTCCCTACTGGGGTACCTGGCCAGCCTGGGTGACGGGCTGATGGCTGTTTGCAGGCTGGCCAAGCCCCCCAGTAACGTCCCTCACCCCACTGGGGTGTGGCCAGCATGGATGACGGGCTGATTGGCGCTTTCAGGCTTTCAGGCTGCTCACAGCTCCCATTGACCCAATGTCCCAGCAAGGCTGGCTGGAAGCAGGTTTCTGGGGTTTACCTTCTATAATTGATGCACTGTTCCTTTAAGCCGGGGCCTAGTAACGAAGCTCTCCTGGCTTCTATAATGAAACATTGTTACCCTTAGTAGTCAGGCCAGGCTGCTGTTTCCTTCAGCTCCCGAGGATTCTATGATTGATACTTTATTGCAAATATGTTTTGCCTTGAGCCAGAATAAGCCCAGTCGCCCACAAACAGTTTCAGTTTCCCTCCTGCTGCAATGGAAGCTGCCGTTTACTCAGGTCCGTGAGTGGAGGCCTCCATGTTGGCTGGGTTAATTTGCATACAGTCACTCTGATTGGCTGGTGGGCGTAGCTTACCCGTCCCAAAGAGATGGTTAATTTTAATATTACGTTTTTATTAAAGTTTTACTAGAACACAAGCATGCCCTTGTTGATGCTCTGGCACTACAGCAATGGAGCTGGGTTGTTGTACCAGAGGCCACATAGCTTGTGAAGTCTCAAGGGTTTACTACCTGGCTCTGTACAATGAAAAAGTTTGTGGACCCCTGACCTAGAATATCGATTTAGTCATCCGACAGTTTTTTTGTTGTCTTTGGGAAATTTAAAGTTTTAAAGAACACTTCTCCTCTCTTTATTTCAAAAGACTCTTTTCTGGCCACTAATGTTAATATGCTTATCCACCCAGCACTTGCTTTGAAGAGAGGGAAGCAGGGTTTATGGAGGAGCAGCTCCTCTTGACTGTATTCCTTCTTTGCATTGTAACTTTTTGATCAAAAGCACACATCATCCCCAATGTCTACGTATACATGTATGATGCACACATACTGTTAGCTGGGTAATTAGAAATGGTTCCAGCAACAAAGTTTATGTGGATTAGAGTTTTTATTCGGGTTCACTTTATTTAACTCTGCAATTGTAACAGTAAAAGAGTCATCTTAAGAAAAAAAAATCATGTTCACAGAATGAAAAATAAAAAGCAGAAACCACTTACCTATCCAGTTTTCAAAAAAATGACCTTGAATGGGGTGTGGGTTATATAAATTGTGGAATGTCTGCTCAACAGAATTCCACAGTGCCTTTAGAACAGTGAATTAGATGTAAATTTCCATTTACACACATGGAAATATGTTCACAACCTGGTATTAAGTGAGTAAAGCTAGACAAAGTACAATATGAATCTTGTGATCCCATTTTAGTTTGACAAAATGCATTTATGTGCACATACAGGCATTGAAAAGACTGAAAGAAAATATCTCAAAATGTTAACATTTATGTTTTAAAAGAGTGTAATTTCTTCCTGTTGCTTCTTGGTCCTTTTAGCAATACAAACATGATTCCTTTTCATTACTGAAGAGAAAGAAAATTTTTAAAGACTATAGAGTAGAAGGGAGCACAGGGGAAACTTCTGGAATGCTGCTCTTGCTTTGGTCCATCATGTGACCCCCACCAAACTGTGTACTGATGTGTACTCTTTAGGATCCACAGGGGTGGACAAAAGTAGATTTCCAATTGTGAGTGGGTGAGACACAGTTTATTCTTGCATAATTATTAATGGTTATGTTACTTCCATATGAACTGTATATATCAGACTTCAACAGATCTTTTGCCCACGCCTGTATATATCAGACTTCAACAAAACATTTTTGAAATACATTAGAGCTCAAAAGGGAAGAAAAAAGATGTATATACCGTCCCACAGAGAATTCTGTTCAACCAGTCAGCATTTATCAACTAGCTCCCACAGACTGAACCGCATGCTAAGTACTAAAGTGTATGCAGCATGTACATTTACAGAGCTTAGTGGAGTACCAGGCAATATAAATAAAGTCACACAAATAACCACAAACTTAAATGTCCATAAGTTGTAGGATTCAATTACAAGTTCATAAATATTTAACTAAACTAGCTCGAGCAGAAGGGAAATGTATTGGTTCGGAGGATCCCCAGAACCACGGACAAGCAAATGAAGAGGAGAGAAGCATCAAGCCTTCTCCATCAGGGATGCCTCTGCCCCCACCTCAACTCTGGGGACATATGGCAACGTCTGAGGACATTTCTGATCATCACAACTAAAGAACTAGTAGTGGCTTCAGCTGAGGAGCGGCCAGGGATGGTGCTTAGCCTGCAGTGCACATGGCAGTCTCCCTCCCCCAAACCAAGAATAATTTGGTCCAAAACGTCCCCAGTGTCAAGGTAGAGAAACCCGGGCCTGTGTTACTATGAGTGGTTTTCTGAGCAAAAGCAGGCCATAGTTCAGAATCTTGATCCCAGCCCAGATGATTTAAATCAGAACCTGCCCAAGGTCCCACATGTCTCAAGGTGTGAGCAGTACTATCCTCAGCGTTTGCAACACTGGAGCCAAGAACTGACCCTGCGGGCAAGTCTCTTCCCACGACTGCAGTTCCACCTCACACAGGAGTCCTGGCGCCTGTGGGTTCCTGAGGCTCACACCTCACACCTCCGTCCCTGGGAGAGGCTGGCCCTCTCCCTCCGGTGCTGGGCTGACCAAGAAACAGAAGGCGCTTTAGCCAAAAGGAAAACAATGAGACACCAGGCACCACTGAGACCTACCAGGATGTGGGACACCCACACTGGACATTTAACTGGTTTCTGAAACAATAAGGACACTTAGGGAGACCATCTAAGACATTTCTCAATTGTTTACCAGGCACCTGCCCCCAAGGAAGAAGAGCTTATATTCTCCTGCAGACCGACAGGGGAGCAGAGAGACACCAGAAGACAACTGCTGAATGTGAGGAAAGCTAAGAACGGGGGAAAGAAAAGGATCTGAAGTAAATGATGATGTGACAAGGCCTAAGACACAAGGACAAGTATTTTAAGGATTCTAACATCTGAACTGAGACCTGCAGGATGAAGAGTCAGCCAAACACCCAGGGCAGGACGGTTTATAAAGAGGGATCAGCCCGCAGGAAGAAGACACCCTGGTGGGTGAAGGGTGAGGGCAGGGTTGAGGGAAGGAAGGGGGTAGAGGCCACAGAAAGATGGACGAAGCTGAGGGTGCAGGATGAGGGGCACACGGGCCAGGCAGTTACATTCATTATACTGACCGACCTTCAGGGAGGGAGAGGGGGCTGCACACGGAGGTAGGATCCAGGCTCCAGCTGATGCGGTGTGAACCTGGGGTCCCCCATGGATTTGAAGTGTGACCACCTCCAGGCTTGTGAAGATTACAAGGAACATGTGAAGGCGCCTTAGAACAGACCCACCGCCTGTTTCCATGTGGCCTATGGCCTAAGAATGTTTTTCTGTACATTCTCAAATAGCTATAAACAGCTACATTGTAAGGGGTGATGTAAGTCCCTGAATTATACCCTTGGTCCACAATGCCATTGAACCAGGTCTGCATGCAGTGGGCACTCAGGAGGTGGGAGCCATCAGTACCCTCTGCCACCACATGAACCAGGGGGACCCCCGCTGTAGGACCTGAGGCCCTTCATGCAGCATCTCTCCCAAAGAACCATTTGCCTGGTTTACAGGTAGAATGCAGGCAAGTACATTTCCGAGAGCATACAACTTAACTCTAACCCTTAAACAAAATCCAGAATCACTGTCTTTAAAACCCATAATCTTTCAGTCTGTCACGCAAACGTCACACAATCACGTCTCCTGCTAATGTGTTCTCCAAGCCGGATATTTTGTTCCCTGCATATCTGACACACAAAAACAGTTCAGATGGAACGAAATGAACTTGTAGCATGGTGCTCCTTGTACAACCAAAAAAACCAAAAACAACAAACAAAACGAAAAAACAGGTGAGGGAATAAGAAGAGGTAATTATTTTTAAGGATTATACTTAACCCAGTTTGTTGTCCCTCTTTTTTACTTTTCTTCTTTCCCCAATTTTCTAAAATAAATGTTACTTTTGTAAGAAGGGACAAATACTTATTTTATTTTTTTAAGTAAAGGAAGCAGATATAACCAGCCATACCCAGACTAACTCATTGTACTTTTTAAAGAAAGCGCTATTTTGACAGCCCAGAAAGGCATTTAGGAATACAATATTACAAATTCAAGATCATGTCTATGAACTTGGCTTGAGAAAAAAATCCTCCGCAAAAATACAACCTGCCATCTGTGCAATGTATTCAAAAGTGATTAGCACAGTATGAAAAAAAAGAACGCTGGGACAGCAGACTTTTTTTTTTTTTTTTTTTTAAAGAATGCTTCGTGTTCGGTATTCTTTTCCGAGGTCTCCAAAGGTGTAAGCCAAGGCGAAATGGAACTTCAGGTCAAGAAGAAAGAAAGAGGAAGTAAACGGCGGTGGAAAGAAACATTCACTACTCCTTGCTCAAGTGCGGGCGCTGCTGGAGGAACTCCACCGCCCCCGAGACATTGGCAGCGGGCACCCACGTGGCCAGCTGGCGGGGAAACCTCCCCTCCCGACTTCAAAGGTGAAGGCTGAGCCCTGGGTGCACTACCTCAGCCATCAGAGCGCTTCTGCCATCAGAGCTTGCAGGCACAAAGCCCTCCAAAGGCGCCTCTCCATCACTGCAGAGAGCAAGGGCCACTGTGCTCAGGGTGCTCCTCACTGACCAGCGGGCCGGGCTGCACAACTCCCCCCTCCCCCAGCCTCCATACAGAGAAGGCAGCGGACTGATACCCTCCACCAATAAGCCACTCAAGGCCTCTGTGACCTGGAACCATGATGTCACACTCACGTTTTTATGTAAATAAACACACACTAATCAAGTGAATTTCCAATAACGTCTGTTTTAGGAAATTATGTCCAAACAATAAATGTTCAGGTGTGTTCCCCAAATAAGGAAACATTACATGTGTCCTGCTGGTTCCCGTTAGAGGGTATTTACCACACGGGAGCTGTCTCCCGGGGGCTCTGGAGGCTCACGGTCGGGGTGACCAAGAGAAAGCCCCAGGCCTATGTGGAGGCAGGAGCTCCAGGCCCCACACAGAACCCGCCCTCTCCTGGCCGGAACTGCTGATTGAAGGCAGGAGACAATCTCTGGAGCGCTTAAACTTAAATAAGAGAAGAGCTTGGAGCTGCTGTCACAGCGCCTTTGCCTCTTACCTCTGACACTTGGCTCCTCTGTGCTGGGGCAGCAAGCCCTCTAGCTGGGCTCCTGACACTGCCCGGCTGGCCCTCCGAGGACAGACCTGTGGAGGCCCACACAGCAGCTTCTTCAGCGCTGGCTTTCCCCAGGCTGCAGACACAGAAACGCACACCTGTGACAACAGGAAATAGGATTTTCCACGGAGTCACAGGAACGCATCCTGACCCACGGACAGGGAATTCTGGTCAGGCTTATTGGAGCGAAAACAAAGGACTGCCCAGGTGCCTGACGTCCGTCTGGCTGCAGGACAAGTCCAGGCTCCAAGGCCACAGCCCGAACGCGCCCTCACGAGGCCCGGGGGCAAGATGCTGTGCCATGACCTGGGCATCCAGAGCGAGTAGCACAGCCAATGCCGCCAGCTGGTGCTGTACCAGGCCTGCGCGGCTGCCACAGAGAGCACCACCCAACAGAAGGAAGCCCGGGCCTTGGTTAAACTTTCACTGTATCTCCTTGGGGTTTGGGAAGGAATAAGCGTTCTTCCAAGTTAACCAAACTCTTTGCTGGCTCTTCCTGGGCTGTGCTGGGCCTTCCCCCTATCCAATCCCCTTTCCTGGATCTCCTGGGGTTTCACGCCCTTATCCTATCCGATCCTTTCCCCAGATTAGACTCCTCCCCTTTAGGGCACCCTTTTAGCCTCTACTGCGCATGCCTCAGCAGAGGAATTTCCCCTACTGTTTATTCCTCCACCCACCAGGCCTCCTCGACAGCCCATCAGGTGAAGCGCAGTTAACCCAACCCCCAGGAGAGCGCCATCTTCCTGCCCGGGGATTCAGACCCTTTGGCAGAGGATGTGGCTGTCCCCTGGGGTGTCTGAAGCCGTAACTTCCAGACTTAACCAGGCTTAGGCTTAACCAGTTCTGTTGCCTTCTCTTTTGTTAATATCTCACTGGCTGACCGCCTACTGTAACAGCTCTGCCAAGAGGCATCTACGGGTTAGATGAGATGAACTACAACAACCTACACGGTTTTGCCGAGACCGCGGGATAAACTAGCACAGATGTTGGCAAACTTCCTGTAACGGGCCAGATGATAAATACTTTAGGTTTTGCAGGCCACAGAGTCTGTTGCAACTAATTGACTCCACTGTTCTAGCACAAACGCATCTACAGACACAAAGTAAACAAATGAGCCAGGGGTGTGGCTGTATTCCCACAGAACTGTGGGCACTGAAATCTGAACTTCATGCAATTTTCACAGGCCACAAAATATTCTATTTGAATTTTTTGAACATTAAAAAAATAAAGAGCATTCCTATAGGCTATGCAAAACCAGGGGGCTACAGACTGTCGATTCAATGTCACAGGCTTGGTCATACCGGAGTCACACTGTCCCCTCCCCAAGCCCAAGCCTCCAAAATATTCCTGCGGAGTCCACTTGTCTCCACCTCCCTCGTCCTTTCTCCCATCACCCTTCACTGCTCTCTGGCCAGCACCAAGAGCTAAGGGCTTCCAGAGGAAGCGGGGTTCAAGGCCGCCAGAATAAGCTCCAAACCTCTTACCAGGACTCACAGGTCCTGCCTGCCTCTCCCCGCTACCTCACCTGTGCTTCTCTCCTTATCTCCAACATTATGTGATAGTTAATTTTATATCAACTTGACTAGGTCACAGGGTGCCCACACATCTAGCCAAACATTCTCTTCTGTGACTGTGAGGATGTTTTTGGATGAGGTGAACATTTCAGTCAGTAGACTAAGTAAAGTAGATTGTTCTCTGTTTAACTCAGGGTTCTCCAAAGAAAATAAGATATGTATGTATATATATGTATATGTGTGTGTGTGTGTATATGTAATATATATAATAAATATATAATATATATTATAAGGAATTGGCTAGTGGGAATACGAAGGCTGTAAAGTCCCAAGACCTAAGTCCCAGTCCAAGGGCAAGAAAAGACCTATGCACCAGTGAGGCAGAGAGAAAGTTTTCAACCTTCCTCTACTTTTTTGTTCTATTTGGGCCTCGGTGGGTCGTTGCCCACACTGCGGCGGGCAATTTGCGTTACTCAAGCCACCAGACCAAATGCTCCTCTCTGCTGGAAATGCCATCACAGAGACACACAGGGAGAAGGGTTAGCCAGATAGCTGAGCATCCTGTGGTCCAGTCAGGTTGACACACAAAATTCACCATCGCTCCCTCCCTAATGAGGGTGGGCCTCACCCCATCAGTCTAAGGCCTGGAGAGAACAAGAACATGGACCCTCAGGTGAGTAGGAGAAGGCTTCTGCTGGTGTGGAGCTGAAAAAAATGGGGAGTCTCCAGCTTGCCAACTCACCCTGCAGACCCTGGGATACGCCCACCTCCATCACCACATGAACCAACTCTTTATAAAACACACACACACACACACACACACACACACACGTACTGGCTGTTTCTCTGGAGAAGCCTAGTATAACAATGAATTGTCACACTTTCTCTCTCACTTTCATGTCAACAAACACAAGAATGCTTTGCTTGTTTCCTTTTTCTGGAATATTCTTTTTCACACTCTTTTACAACTTCCTTCTTACACAAGTCTCAGCTTAAATGTCACCTTGTCTGATAACCTTTGAAAACGGCTTCCTCTCACCCTCTGCCAATGATTCTCCATCTCAGTCTCGTTTCCTTCCAAAAAGTTACCACAACCAACAAGTGAGTGATTATTCTGATTATTTCCTTATTCATTACAGCAACACCATATCTGTGCTCTTCAATACCCTTGAACCCTAGGGCAGGGCCGGGTGTAAATTTTTAATCAATATTGTGGAATAAATTAATAACCCTTTGCTCTCTTCCTTGGATCTCTACCTGCTTTGTTAGAAAACAACCAGGTATGAACAAAAGGATCTCAGTGATGACAAAGGTCACCCCATAAGACGGTGCTGGTTCCCTATCCCGCTGTGAAGTCCTCGGCCATCTTTACGCTGTTCTTGTTCTCTGAGCCCATCACCGAAACAGAGCCTTGCTCTCAAAAGGGGCTATGTCCTCCTAGGTAACTTATTCACACTGATGATCTGCGTTAACAGTTAAGTCACCAACCCACGTAATCCATGGTAGGGACTGTCTACCATCAGGCTGCATGCAGAGCTGGAGGCTCTGGGTATCTCTGGCTCCCAGCACAATGCAGATACTTAAAAGGTTTGCTGAATGACATCAACTCATCTACCATCTTCGTCACTCACCCTGTGGCTTCTCCTGAATCAGCGAGACCTGGAGGTGACAGTTCAGACCCGTGGCAAGGGAGAGAATTAATGGGCCCAAGCTTTAATGAGTCTTTGCTTAGAAAAGCAGGTCTGACAGCTCTTCGGCTCGATGTCATCTTTTACTAGCAACTGTTTTTGTCCTGTCACCTCCAGCTACCTTTGGCAGGTCCCCCCCCCAAAAAAAAAAAAAATCAGGGCTTGATTTCTAGTCCTCGCACTGGCCGCCAGGAGAGCCAGACCCCCAGCACAGCCCGCAAAGCCGAAGCAGGATGGGCATTCACTGACTCGTCTGTGGTTGGTTAGTGTGGAGCAGACCAGCTTCTCGCTCCTGCGGTCCAACTCCTGCTTTGCAAGCTTCAACAGAGAGAACATGTTTAATTTAGGCAGAACAGTGTGATGATGCTACAACTTCACTGGAGATAAAATAACCTCCAATCATTTCATCTCAGGGCCAGTGAGTTATCTCCCTGCACATGAACAAGGCCAGACACAGCCTCAATCTGCCAGCAAGTCCAGCACTGGGTCCTGGGAAATCTTCCTTTGTGAGCCCCACTCTATCCCCGGGAAAAATCAGACCCTCCCAGATCTCGGCTTTGGCGTGGGCCTGGGAAAGAATCTGCTCAGCTAGTTCTTTAACACAGAACCTGTGCCTGGAGCCCGAAATATGTTCATCTCCTGCACAATTTTTTCTTCTAAGTAAGGAGAGTCTATAGCCTGTATAGACCCCCTGCCTGCTCTGCTGAGAGCTTAGTCCTTGCACATTTCCAGTGTGAATTTCATGCTGCCAGGGGCTGTGTTTTGGAAAAACAAGGCAGTTATTTTTATACCTGTTTGTCCAGCTTCCTGTTTGCTGGCTATGAGAGTATCCGTGGTGATGCCTCCCCAGGATCTCTGGAAAAGATCCCCGATTTAACCGTGACTGACATCTGGGCATTTCCCCTTTGAATTTAATTTTCTTCCCAAAGCAGCACCTTGAGGCACAGACTTCAGAACAGCAGCCAGAGCGAAAGTGCAGGCGCCGTTCCTCCCTAGCTAGCTCCAGGCTCACCACGCGGGCTGTTTTTCTGCCTCTGAGGTAACACCGGCACGGTCACACCACAGTATGGAAGCCAGGGATGTGGGTGCCCCTATAGTGATGCAGTGCTGGCCTCAAAGCCGGAGCTGCCTCTGATTCACCAGAACTGCCCCTCGCAGCCCTGCACTTTCAGAAGGCAGGGCCATGCAGTCTGCATGGTAGCTCTTTAAATACAATGGTTTTTTTCTTTGCCTCCAAGTATGCCTGGGGAGCGACTGCTGAAAGTCACACAGGAAGGAGGGCGGCCACTGACCTGCATCGCCTAAAGCGTTATTTCCACAATCCACAGGTAAGGCTAGAGATGGAGGCAGGCCTCCACTTGTAAAACCTCCGACGTGACTTTCCAATAGTAAGGAAGACCACGGGGTCAAAGCCCTCCTCAGCATCCGGCCGGTGAAGCCTCCCATGGCAGCTAAAATGAGGCTTCTGTAGCAGGACTCGCCCTTCTCTCGTCAAGCATGCGTGAGAGGCACAGTGGTGTCAGTTTGATTCCAACTATTCATTATTCCCTGACCTTACACTTGTGTCATAGGACAGGGAAGCTTAAAGTCGATGGCAACGGTAACAATGACAGTGTCAGGAATATCCTGACTGAATGACTACTGCATCTCGACCTTGCTCCCACAGCGAAGTCCCACTGGTCTTCCCAAGAGTTCAAGGCCACGAAAGCCCCATTGATGTAACAAGAAATGTGTGTCCTCCCCTTACTGGTGTGGCTCGGTGGATAGAGCATCGGCCTGTGGACTGAAGGGTCCTGGGTTCGATTCTGGTCAAGGGCATGTACCTTGGTTGTGGGCACATCCCCAGTGGGGGGTGTGCAAGAGGCAGCTGATCGATGTTTCTCTCTCATCAATGTTTCTAACTCTCTATCCCTCTCCCTTCCTCTCTGTAATAAAATATATTTTTTTAAAAAAGAAATGTGTCCTAATAGTCAGCACAGGTCAGAATGTAACTCATTACGTGGAGGACTGGATGCTTTCTCTGATCAGGAAGTACAGAGTGAAACGAGTTCAAAGGACACTTTCCTGCCGAATTCCTCTGAGCCGTTAATACTCTCACTTGTGCTCCGAATCTCTTAAAACTGACCACTGAATTCCTTTTCATACAGTGCAACGTGTTGTGTAGGGCCAGTGCTCCGCGGAATAAACTTCTGGAACCTCTGGGATAGGCTGTGTAAACGTGTCAGAGACGTGTTCCATCTTTTCTGTCACACACACCCTCTCCACCGTTTCCCACTGTTGCCTCAGAAGCAGACTCTGCATAGCACAGTGTAAAACACAGTATTACCACACAGAAAGGGCCCGGGACAATGGACACAGTGCAGAATGCTGGGGGCATTGTTTTGCATATTTCATACTTGCTGGGACTTGGGCAGTTTGGTAAGGGCGATGGGGGTTGGGGGGCATGAGTAAGCAAAGTGAGGGGCGCACAGGAGTGCGGCTGCCCCATCTGTTAGTAGAACATTCGGTAAGTCTCCCCCCGTCACCATATATATTCAGGAATGACGACAAAGAAGCAGAGCTCCTCCCGGCGAATGAAATGGAGGTGCCAATTAGAATCGCGCCTCCCGTCCCATCGCGGTGTCACTCCTTGTCTGGATAAACAGCACTCACTCTCACTTCCCCCTCACGGCAAGTGGCCACGCTAACACTTGCATTAGGGATCAGTCACAACAGATGGCGGTTCAGTCTCACAGGGCACTTGCAGGAGGCAGCTGGGCCCCAGGGGAGCACTGAGGTCCGAGACGCCCGTTTCCAATTTTGAGATAATAACTAGCACTGGGGCTGGACGGCCCTGTGCCTCAGCCACACGAAGCGGTTAAAATTCTAACAGCCCAAGTGCTGTCTTCATATTTCTGTGCATGGCAGTTTATTATTCTCTGCAGAGAGCACCAGTGGGTAACTACTTGCAAAAAGGGTGATTTTCATAACCAATCATTTTCCAGAACACAAGAGATCAGTAGTCCTTCCTCAGACGCGAAAGCTCTGCTGCCATGGGAAACTGCCTGTGTGGGTTAAGAACACACAGATTCCGCTTCAAGGTAATTGTGTGAGATGTTAAACTTCCGGGATGCAGGAGGCACACATGCACAACCACAGGAAAGATGAGGAAAATACAGGCTGCAGACGCTGCTCCATGAATCTGCCCCCATCTGATGAGGGGAAAGAAGGAAAAAAGGGGGAGGGGGGTAACCTGGATCCTCCTATGACCAGTTTGTTAGTTACCCAAGTAGGGCAGAGTCCACTTCTTCCAGTGAAACATGTCCGTGAACCCTGAGAAACAGGGCAAGTAGCCATGTAGTTAATGTCTTCTGAAGAAGAGAAATTAAAATAAAATCTTAAGAAACCTTTAAGCATTAGCACAGCCATGTGTAAATATGAGGAGTTAAGGCCTATCACGGACCCAGGGCACCTCTAAGAAGTTTCTTGTGTGCTCCTGACATGGCGAGACGGGAGACGAACTGAGGTGCTATGTAATCTGGAACCTGATTCTCTTCCCACATCTAGGGTCAGGGTTCATTCTGTAATTTAGTTGATTAAAAAGGGGGGTTAATATGCTTCCGTCCCAAAACATGGGTGGGTTTACGATGGCTGCAGGTCTCTTCTCCATCAGGCTCCTGCGGGAAGTTTCCGGCATCTGCCAGATCTCCTCCAAGCAGAGGAAAATCATCAGAATCCACCATTCAGACGCCCCCTCATTCCAACACCTTGCACATGCGTGACTGTAGGTGTCCTCCCTTATCCACAGGAAATCGCTGTGAAAAGCACCCGCATAACCAATATTCCCAAACTATCAGCAGGAGCACCCAGGAACCGCAGTTGTCAAGCACAAATGCTGTGCTAAGGTCCTGGGTATGCACGATCCAGCTCACCCCTCACAGAAATCTAGGTTTTATTGTGCTTATTCTACAAATGAGGAAGGGGAGTTTCAAAGTACAAAATGAGTTGCTCCAGGTAACAGCCAATAAGTGACATGGTGCAAACTCAGTCCTGCCTGTTGATGCCAATAAGCCTGTGCAGACCTTTCCCAAGAAACTACTGGGTATACTGGAGGAAAAGGAAACATGACTAAGTCAGGACATGCCCTGGATGCTGTAACCATTAGGCTCACCACAAGGGGCAGGATGCCGAGGGTGAGGCTTGGAAAGGGAGGAAAGCTCCCTTTTCTTATTGAATCCTTCTCTCCTTCCCAGACTCACCAGGGTTTGATAAGAGAAACAAGGGCATGTAAGACAAAGGAAAATGTAGGGGGAAACACCAAACACTGAAGCTCACATGTCCTAAAACAACAAACTATCCAGGTTGGCTGAGCTGTAACAGGAGATGGAAGTGTAAGGTGAGGCTGGGCAGGGTAAGGTGAGGCTGGGCAGGGTAAGGTGAGGCTGGGAAGGTAGGATCAGGCCATTGCACAAGAGAGAGATGCTTTGGAACAGTACTGCACTCTTCCACATCAGCGCCAACACCTCTTGCATTGATAGCCATCCCTATTAGATTCTAGCAAATCTCTTCCTTCCATTTCCACAGGCAGTTTCTCTTCCTCTTGCCTGGTCCAGAGCAAAAGCCACTTTCAGTCTTCTTGTCCCTGCCCATCTCTTGAATTATCCTTCAAGCAGGGCCTAGATGCTGTCACCAGCCCTCGTCTGCAAACCTGGCTCCCACAGAGCAGTCACGGACCACCCTAACTGGGTCCCTTGCTCCACCTCTGGGCACACTTTCTACATCTGTCAATTTAGGCCTCTTCCCAGATGGCTGCAACAGCTATGATAACATACAATTAACACATCTCCCCCCTGCAACCCTGTGTCTCCCCCCTGCAACCCTGTGTCTCCCCACTGCTCCCCATCTCAGGATATGAGCAATTGACTGTATGTCGAAACCAGTTCAAAATCTCAGCCTCATTCAAACTCCTACCTTTCCTTCGCTTTGATTTTGAATACAATTTTTAAGTTTCTACAGCCACTCATTTCTAAGTATGCAGATTTCAAAATTGAATACCATCATCTCTCTTTTGCTTTATAGCAAGATCTGGTGTATCTCTTTGCTTCCCATCTTTACTGTCTTCCAATCCTTCATCCCTATTTCCTAAATTGATCAAATTTAACTGCATCACTCCCCTGCTTAAAACTCTTCAAGGGATCCCACTGGCCCCAGATAAAACAATCCCACTGTACTTACTCATATTTGCTCATTTCCAACAACTCTTACCCCGACCCTGAAGAAAATACTAAAGAAAATAAACGGCATTCACATCATTTTCTCCACTCTCCTCCTACTACTTCCTCTTGGACAGCCACCTCAGCTGGTCCTCTGAGGGCTGGACAGACACCTGTCAGCATGTGAGTGCAACACTGAGTTTACACAGCACACAGAGGCGAATGCGTCAGTGATGACACCATGTTCCATTTTTCATGAGACCACTGTATGAACTATTAACATCAATGAATGGTGCCTGAAAGCTAGAAATAAGATGGGAGAAAACATGCCAGTATCCATCCCTCTACTCACTACAGTTCCTTACTTTCTTCATTTCTCACCCACTCTTCTCTGTTACCTGACAGTGAACTCTCCCAGTAAAAACAAGCTATGTGCGTTTAAGGTATCCATGTATCTCTAACAATGTGATGTGTATTTTAAGTGGGACACAAGCAGTTGACTCATCCGATCTTTAAAAAAAGTACATCTTAAAAGCAATGCATAAATATGTATGCTGCCTTTCAATCACTTAGCAAAAAGGCAACTCTCCATACCACATACTCCTGATCACAGATAAACAGGCCAACACTTGCGTATGTCTAATAATTCATTGTCTCTTTAAATGGAGCAGTAAAAGGAGACGACTTTCACACAAACACAATTATAACCCCTCTTCCGGGAGAATGGAGAGAGAGGAAATGATGCAAAATAATGCTGACATATTTCACTGGTATTCACATTCTAACTTGTAAACAATTTCTAATTCACTTGCCTAGACAGTTGGCCATCAGTCTTGATGTGAAGCATTTAAGCCCAAACCAGGAAACGGGAAGTATCAGTTCTGTCCCAAGTATGTTTATTTTGGGGGCTTGCATCTGCAGCCTTTCTCCTTCAATGTATCCTTGCAGAGCCCAAAGGGGAAAGCGAATCAAGTTACTGGACCTAAATCCATCCCAGTGATTGCAATAAGCTGAACCACCACCCACAGCATCCTTAGAAGGAAGTCATTAGTTTCGTGATGAAGAACTCCAACTCCTGTGGAGGCAAAGTCGAGAAGTAATTGTCTATTCCACATGCCTGACTTCGGTCAGCACACCCAAGGATGTCCCGATGGAGCTAGTCACCCTCAGCTTAGAAGCAGAACATCCTAAGTGGGCGTGCTGAGACTGACTTTCAAAGACATCTGGTATTCTTCTGGGAGTCTTGTGTTGATGAAATTACTTTTAAATAACCAGAGTGGTGTATGACAGTGGACATAGTGAAGGTGAAAGGCAAAACTTCCTTTAAAAATCTAAGAATCTGCCCTGGCCAGTTTGGCTCAGTGGATAGAGTGTTGGCCTGCAGACTGAGGGTCCCAGGTTTGATTCTAGCCAGGGGCACATGCCTCGGTTGCAGGACTGGTCCCCAGTGGGGTGTGTGCAAGAAGCAGCCAATCATTGATTCTCTCTCATCATTGATGTTTCTCTCTCTCTCTCCCTCCCTCCCTATTTCCCTTCCTCTCTGAAACCAATAAAAATGTATTTTTTTTAAAAAAAAATCTAAGAATCCAATGATATAAACATCAGCTTTGATGACCTCACTGCATGAATTCAAATCCTCTGAAGGAATAATCTCCTATAGTGAATTCTTGTGGTCTGGAACAGGGTCAACACACCACAGCCTGTGGGCCAAACATTGCTGGCCACCTCTTTTAGTCAATACAGCTTTGTTGGGACATAGTCATGACCACTCATTTACATATTACCTATGGCTGCTTTTGTGTTACAATGGAAGACTCAAATAGTTGTGATGGAGGTCACAGGGCCTGTAAGGCCACTGGTATCTGGCTCTTTATAGAAGAAGTTTGCTGACCCCTGACCTGGGACAATGGCTCATTCACCAATCTTTGCTCTACAAAACCAGGCTCTAGATCAAAAATATTTTGTCTCAATTCTATAATTCTTCGCCAAAGACCCAGTATTTAAGGCTTTGGGTTGGCCCAAAGACAGTACAACCCTCCACTTGGCAACTCTATAGGAACGGGTCCAGGTGGCAACCCTGCAGATCTGAACAGATGCCTATTTTTCTTCTGCCCATGAGACAGATGGCCCTGAGAGAGGGGAGAAGAATTAGTCCGTGAGAGAGAATTCTCTGTGCAGCACTAATTTTGGAAATGTAGCCCTGCTCCATCTGGCCAAAAAGGATTCCTTAGGAGAACCTTTGCCATTTGAAATTTGCTCAACATTCAGGAGGGGAATCCTAAGTACCAAGGCACGAACCTCAGGTATTTGCTCTCTGTCCATATGTCAGTAAAGCATCCCGATTCTGCCCTTGAGACAAGAAATCTCAAGTAATTAAAAGGACAGAATTCTAAGGATGAAGACCAGACGAGCTAACCACTCCGTTAGAGACTCCACTTGAAAGAACTTATTCATTGCTCTGACAGTCAGACTATCAGGTGAGAAAAAGCAACACCCCAACCTATGTGCCACATGCAGAAGGCAGGAGGAGCAACAGTTACCGCCTCGCCTGCTAGCAGCAGCCTCCCCTGGACACAGGGATGCTTCGCCTGCTCTTCGACCACTCTCGCTTGGCTTGGGTATTCTCACCTTGTTGTCCTAAACCATTTCTCTCCCTGAGAACAAACCATGTATCTGCCAACTTAATGAACTTAGATGTTTCCCTCCATTTCATTCCTAATTCAGTTCCACAGCGTTTGGGGTGTACACTGGGTCTGTTCAGTCCATAGACAAAGAGCAGACAAAATTAAGAACTGACAAAAAAATTTGGGAACCTTAGAAACAGGGGCATGAAGGACTCTTTTCATTCAGTTTCAGCTGGCAGCTTTGAAGTCCAATGGACTTGGGTTCAAGTCCCGGTTCTATTATATACTATCTGGATAACCTGACAGTCCTCATCTGTTAAACTACTAGTCTATCATAACCAAGTTACCTGTGGAGTTATTGTAAGAATTGAATGAAAATACACATACATCGCTCAACAGCCCCTGGGTCATGGTAGGTAGGTCGTTAAGGTGTAGTTATCAGCCATTCCTGAGCCACATTCCTCCTAAGAGCACAGCGGCTGTTAGAAAAGAAACACAGAGGGGGAGGAACCAAGATGGTGGCATAAGGTATATACCTAAAAGCGCAGCCTCCCACATCCACACTAAAAAATACAACTATAAAGCTAAACAGCCATCCTCCAGAACCAAGGGAGTGAAGCCTTATAACTAGAAGGCAAGAGAAGGAGTGCATTGAGACTGAGTAGAAGCTCCCGGCGCCAAAACTGAGAGGTACGGACTTGAGCGAAATGGTGGCGGCGGCAGCACCTGGGTCGGCGGCTTGTAAGGAATTAAAAGCTCCGGGGTTGTAGTGAACTCGGTGCAGGCAGTCTGGCATTGGGGCGGAAGGCAAGTGGCTTCTAGCAGAGCTGTTTGTAGCAATCACTGACGTGGAGCTCTTAGACTCAGGGACTCAGGGGCGCGCAGACACCAGGGCGTGGTGACGCCAAAATGGGGAAAAGCCACAGAGCTGGCTGAGGGGCAGCCATTGCGGGTTGCTCCGCCCCGGTGATTCTGAGACCCGCCCCACCCAATCTACAAACCCACCCAAGCTGTGCGCCTGTCTACCTGCAGCCTAATTAAACAGACTGCAGCTGGGACAGAGATCACCACTCTATCAATGCAGGGAAGCAGCCAAAATGTGAAAACAAAGAAACAGATCACAAATGACAGAAATGGAGGAAAGCAAACAACTGGATATAGAGTTCAAAACCATGGTTTTATGGTTTCTCAAGAATTTTCTAGAAACCGCCGATAAACTTAGTGAGACCCACAATAAGTCTAGTGAGACCCTCGAGGATATGAAAAAGGACCAACTAGAAATTAAGCATACACTGACTGAAATAAAGAATATTATACAGAGATCCAACAGCAGACTAGAGATTCGCAAGAATCAAGTCAAAGATTTGAAAAACAAAAAAGCAAAAAGCACCCAACTGGTAAAGAAAAAAGAATCCAGAAGTGTGAAGATAGTGTAAGGGGCTGGGACAACTTTAAGCATACCAACATCAGAATTATAGGGGTGCCAGAAGAAGAGAGAAAGCAAGATATTGAAAACATATTTGAAGAAATAATGACAGAAAACTCCCCCTACCTGGTGAAAGAAATAGACTTACAAGTCTGGAAAGCGCAGAGAACCCCAAACAAAAGGAATCCAAGGAGGACCACAGCAAGACAATCATAATTAAAATGTCAAGGGAAAAAGACAAAGAGAATATTACAAGCAGCAAGAGGTAAATAGTTACCTACAAGGGAGTACCCATACGACTGTCAGCTGATTTCTCAACAGAAACCATGCAGGCCAGAAGGGAGTGGCAAGAAATATTCAAAGTGATGAATAGCAAGAACCTACAACCAAGATTACTTTACCCAGCAAAGCTATCATGTAAAATTGATGGTCAGATAAAGAGCTTCACAGACAAGAAAAAGCTAAAGGAGCTCATCGCCACCAAACCAGGATTATTTGAAATGCTGAAGGGCATTCTTTAAGAAGAGGAAGAAGAAGAAAAAGGTAAAAATAAAAAATATGAACAAAGGGCAACAAATACATACCTATCAACCAGTGACTATAACAATTAAGTGAATAGAAATATCTGATGAACAGAATAAACTGGTGAATAGGATAGAAGTAAGGGCATAGAAAGGGAATGGACTGACAAATCTCGGGGGGAAGGAGGTGTGAGGGGTATGGAAGAGACTGGACAAAAATCTTACATCGATGGATGAAGACAGGGGTGGGGGTAAGGGCACAGGGTGGGGGGGGAACCAGGTGAAGGGGAACTATGAGGGGGAGGAACATCTGTAATATTCTGAATAAAGATCTAAACTAATAAAAGCGTAATATTAAAATTAACCGTTTCTTCGGGACAGCCTAAGCCACGCCCACCAGCCAATCAGAATGACTGTATGCAAATTAGCCCAGCCAAGATGGCGGAGGCCGCAGCCCTGGGCTTCGCCATCTTGGGAGCCTGGGTCCTGGGAAGGTATCTGGCGCCCTGGGCCACCAGATGCCTTCCCCGGCGGAGAAGCCTTCCGGGGAAGCGGGGACCAGCCTGGCGGGACCCCGCAGCCCCCTGCTGGGAGGCCAATCTGGTGGCCAGCAACACTGGAATGGCCTCCCAGGTGGAGAAGCCTGGGGGTTGGGGGGACCCCATGCCCCCTCCAGGGAAGCCTATGGGGTGGCCAGCGCCACTCCATTGCTTCCCAGGCAATGGCCCAGAGGGTCAGTGGGAGCTGTGGCCGGCCTGAAAACTGCCTTGGCCCCTCATCCAGGCTTGCCACACCCTCTGGAGTGAGGATCTCCACTGGGGTGCTTGACCAGCCTGCAAACAGACATTGGCCCCTCACCCAGGCTGGCCAGGCACACCAGCAGGTGGCCATCCCCAGAGGGGTCCCAAGCTGTGAGAGGGCATAGGCCGGGCTGAGGGACCCCCCTCCCCCACCACCCCAGTGCACAAATTTTTGTGCACCGGGCCCCTAGTTTAATAATAATAAAAAAGAAACACAGAGGGGCTGGAAGCAGTCATAAGGGGGATATCTTCCTTGACTTTCTTCTCAGTCATCTACTTGGAGACAAGGAAAATTCTTAGTGAAAAAAATGTTACTAAATTCTACATCCACTGTTCCTATCATTAATAATACTACAACACTCCCACCTGTAGAATACCTTCAGTCCCAAACCAGCTGTGGGGGTGACTTGCAGGCCATCAAACAGTGCCTCACCCAAGCTAAGCTGCAGCATCCAGGGAGGAGATGCTGCCTCAAATAATAGAGGTCCCTGCACATGATGCTCTGCCACATCAATTCATCAAGAGAAAACTGCAAGCCAGCATTATTTAGGCACCAAGTGGGTTGTTCAGAGTTCAAGGTGAGACCAACAATAAGAGTTCAAGGAGCTTAGCTGAGGAGAGCAAAGAAAAGCCTTATATGATTTCATGTCACTGTTGAAAGGCCCAACACAATCCCATCAGAGGTCAGACGGAAAGGACTTCCTTCTACAGAGAAGGTAAAAAAGTGCTGCAACGTTAGGAAATGGTGTCACTGACCTGTGGTCATCAAGCACTTACCTTCAATTCAGCCTCACGATAGTTTCGTATGAACATACTAGTTCTTAACTTACGAAATCTAACTCAGTGTTTTTCTAAAAGTGGCACACTTTCCACATGTGATCCCCAGATACGGGTACAAAACATGGGGACAGCGACAATAAACTAAAAATAAACCAAGGAGTGAGCGCTGATGTTCAAGAACACTAGGCTGGGGACAAAAACAACAAAGGGTTTTGTCAGTGAGCTCAATACTCCAAGTGTATCTGGCCGTGCCAGGCGGCCAGGACAGACTACAGAACACGCGGCAGGGATCGAGCAACTGGGAGCTGCTGCTAATCTCCGCGCTCACCCCCGGGGCAGCTCCCTAAAAGCACAGCGAGGTCATTCCGCACCCTCAGCAGATGCCTCTCCTCCCAGCTCCAAGGCGCTCCCTTACATCTGAGCTCAGTTTCATCCATGTTGTGAGCTAATTACAAAAAATCCAGAAGTGTGGGAATTAACTGGGACTACTGTGGGCTGCTTGCACAAACTTTAGCACCATCTGCTGAAATAGTAAGATGCTTGTTTAAAAAGTTGGCTTCCAGAGAAGGAGGTCACAGCACTAACCGTGGGAAGTTCTCCTCAATAATTATTTTACTTCTCTTTCCTGCACACAAACAGGGCACTGAGCCAAAGGTGAACAGTCCAGAGATAAACGACCTGTCTGCTCACCTTCTTGTCCCAGTCCAGGCGCCAGCAGGGGAAAGCCCAGAGCCTGCTCACCCAGGGAACAAGTTTGCATACTTCAGTGAACCACCATGCTTATCTGGGAAAATACGGAAGAACGCCATTAAAATCCCTGTCTTCTTTTATAATTGGTTGCAGAGAGACATTTAAAGTGCCTGTGTACTTAAGGAAGACAACTCCCTCAGTGGTCTGAGGCCCATGGGATGTGGGGGCTCCCTTTGTATGCTAATGCTTCTCAAACAGGAGCAGTGGAAAACAGCCTCATGTTTGTAGCCAAAGATCAGACCAACAGTCAGAGTTCAAGGGGTTTAGCTAAGGATAGGAAAGAAGAACTTGTGTGATTTAATGTCACTGGTTAAAGGCCCAACACAATTGTAGCAGAGGTCAAGATCTGAGCAATGATGGCCCTGGGACTTCCTACTCTCTCAGCTTAGGGAAGTACATTCATTAGTTTCATTTGAGTGATGACAATAAAAATAGTAATAGTAGCCCTAACAGGTTTGGCTCAGCGGATAGAGCGTCAGCCTGCGGACTCAAGGGTCCCAGGTTCAATTCCAGTCAAGAGCATGTACCTTGGTTGTGGGCACATCCCCATTGGGGAGTGTGCAGGAGGCAGCTGATCGATGTTTCTCTCTCATCGATGTTTCTAACTCTCTATTCCTCTCCCTCCTTCTCTTTATAATATGTATGTATGTATGTGTGTATATGTGTGTGTGCGTGTGTGTGTGTGTGTGTGTGTGTGTGTAATAGCAGCAGATAATCTTTTTTAGCACATATTGTGTACCAGGCACTATGCTAAGAGCGTTATCTCTTATGTATTAACACTCTGAGGCAGGTACTGTTATCTCATTTTATAGGGGAAGAAAACTGATACTTACAGAGGGCAAGGACCCCACCCCAAAAACTCATCAACTAGGAAAGGGCAGCTGGCTTTAGAGCCAAGCCTTCTGACACACACATTGTCTGTGCTCCAGTACCATGGACAGCACCTTGCGCGGGCCAGCTAAAACAAGTGTCATCATAGGATGTGAATGGTAAGGAGGAAGATGCGATCTTACAGGGTTAGGCAGCCCAAGTTCAAGAGTCTTCATTCATATGCCATGACTGCTGGGACTCAGCTATTCTGCCCACCTGCTTTTCTGCCCTCTACCAACTTGCTTCCACTCTGCAGCTTTCCCTGGCTAGCCCACTGAAAGACTGTCTGAGTCTGTCAGGTGCAAAAGCCTGGGCCACAAGGGTTGCAGAAGCCATGGCCTCAGCAAGAGTCATAGGAGACAGACAACCTTGAAAGGCCATGAGCAGGGAGGGCCTCTTGCTGCTCATACAGTACAGAATGTGACTCTGCATCTGCATTGGGATCCAGCCTCTCACAGTTGCGGCTTTTAGAGAGGTTATTTATATCCAAAAGGGCTCAGAGGATTAGTGCTCAGTCCCAACAGTCCATGCATATTGACTATACAGATGAACAAATATGTACATGAGGAATTTTCCTACTAGTAAGTACAGAAAGTACCAACAAAGACAGACAGGCTGGTATCTTATGGAAAGGATTTCCTCCCCTTATTCACTCCATGTTTGTTACAATGTCCTATTTGTCAGACTTTAAACGTGCATGGGCTCTGATTTCCACTTACCGAAGGCTGGTCATTTTTCATCGTGAAGTAGAGAGGTGGCTCTGAGTTTAGCTCAACCATCTGTCGTCCCTCCCCAGCCTGAGGGACTCACGGCAGGACCAGCGAGTCTGCCAGCCCTCTCCAGCAGGCTCTCGGGACAGGGTCACAAGTCACTCCCCAAGCCTGGCGGACCAGAGAGGAGTGCACAACCACACACATGACTAGGCAGAGCCAGACACTCGAGTCTGATGGTCACGATGAAAGCAAAGTCACCCTCCAGGGAGAAAAACCCCACCCCTGTGACATTCAGCATCAAAGACATAGTGTTCACACTGGACACTACCTTCAAACTCTAAAGGCTTCTCCCACAAAGAGGCTAAAATGTTCTATGGTAAGGGCTCTTTTTATGTACACAAAGAAAATAAAAGATTTAGCAAATATTAACTGCAACATAAAAGGAAAGGTCAACAAAACTTTTACAGTAAGCATGATCAATCCACTGGAAATAAAACTTTAAGAGGGGGAGGGCAAAACAAAAAGGGGACAGCAGCCCCACCAGTGTTGCTCAGTGGTTGAGCATCAACCTATGAACCAGCTGGATTCCCTGTTGGGGCATGGGTGGGGGCAGCATGCAGGAGGCAGCCGATCTATGATTCTCTCTCATCGTTGATGTTTCTACCTCTTTCTCCCTCTCTGAAATAAATAAAAGTATATATTAAAAAATAATAAAAATCAAAAGAAGAGTGCATTTAAAAACCTTTTCCCAGGAAAATTAAGCTCTGAAGACAATAGCATTAAGTAGTAGTAGGTTAGGCTCCAAGTCTTCACACATTTTTCACCAGGTGGTCCTCCCCAGCACACCACTTCCTGCCAGAGACAGTTTATACGAGATGGAGGAGAAGGAGGGAGAGGAGGAGTCAAGCCTTTTTATAAATTGCCACAAAATCCTGAGATCTTGCTTAGCAATGTGTGTGGCCTCTTTTATGCACACTTTTAGCAAACAGGCAGGGCAGGCCTGAGAAAGCATGCCAGGTTCGGAGTCCACAGGAGTGTTTGGCCACAGTCTCTGCCATTCACTAACCTTGTTAAATTCAGCAAGTCCTGACCTCTCGGAGTTTCAGATTCTTACCTACCCACCCACGCCACCTGCAAGTGAGTACATTAGCACCTGCCCTGTCCACTTCACAAGATTATGAGGATCCAATTAAATGACACGTTCACAATTTTAAAATCCTGAGGTAGGCATTAGGCATTTCCACTTTTCATGGCTGCCCCAGATTCAAATCTCTTTTACGTAGCTCTCAACAAAATAAGGTCAACATTCAGTAGGTTAGCAGTGTTGAGAATGGGTTCTGGACTCCACGTTCAAACCCAAATTTCAATCTTGGCTCTGCAAATAAATCTCGGGAACTGATGTGAGCCTATTTCCTCAGCTGTCAGAGTGGAAGGGACAACTCATGTCACAGAACTGTCAGACGCCCCGCAAGTGCTAGGCTAACCCTGGCTGCTCCATGAAACACTGGGTTTCTTCTTCAAAACCTATGGTCTCTTCCAAATAAAACATCTGCAATTAGATGGCTCTATGATACCATAATATCTTGTCAAATAGTAAGTATGTACACATGCCACACCCAAAATGAACATTGAACCCAACTTTTTCCTAGGACATATTTTCCAGAAAATATCCTTCCAAATTTTTTCAACTCTTATTTTGTTCTAAAAGGAAAAAAAAAAAAAAAAAAAAAAAAAAAAAAAAAAAAAAAAAAAAAAAAAAAAAAAAAAAAAAAAAAAAACACCAAACAAAACACTGAAAGAAAAGAAATTTACAGAAAGTGCAGCTTTTAAAATCCTGACATTATAAGGAACTCATCCCCTTCATAGTTACTACACACACACACACACACACACACACACACACACACACACAGACGCTAGAAGCCCAGTGCACAAATTCGTACACCAGTGTGGTCCCTTCAGCCTGGCCTGCGTGATTGAACTGAAACTGGCTCTCCAACATCCCCCAAGTTGTCCCAGACTGCAAGAGGGTGCAGGCCAGGCCAAGGGACCCCACTGGTGCACGATCAGGGTTGGGGAGGGGCACGGGAAATCGGCCAACCAGAGAGGGGTTATGAGAGGGCTCCAGAGCATGTCTGGTCCATCTTGCTCAGTCCCAATCAGCTAGACCCCAGCAGCACGCTCACTTACCAGTTGGAGCATCAGCTCCCTGGTGGTGAGTGCACGACATAGTGACTGGTCAACCAGTTGCCTGTGTGTCCCCAGTGGTCAGTGCAGCACATCATAGCAAGCAGTGGAGCTTTAGCATATCATTAGCATATTACACTTTGGTTGAACAGATGACTGGATGGACACTTAGCATATTAGGCTTTTATTATATAGGATATGAATCAGTTTGTGTAAACAAGTTATTTGAAAACTAAGGGCAAATGAGTAATAATAACTCCACGTACACAAGCTTCATTTGCAAACTTCAAAAAGCAATTTGCTGAGTATCACACCCACCAAATTTGTTTTCTTTTATTAAGGCGTCAAATACTTAAACTTTGTAGGGGTAAAATCCTCTAGAAAAAAATAACTTTGGGGATGTGTGTATTTCCCAGTGCCATTGCTGTTTTTAAATTTCATGATACAAACCGGAATACGCTTCAACTCAAAGTTTTCCTTTTGACACAAAGGTAAAGATACTTACTAAAACCCACCCATATCCACCACCCAGCAGATTCAGCAGTCTTACCCAGTGGGTTCAGGACTTCCTGACCACACTAATCAGCGGGATTGTTTGCAAGCCTCAAAGGCACGCTACCCACTCAATAGATAAACACAGAAATACACCTTGAGGCAAAGTAGTAGGTGGCCAACTCTTGCTTGCACAAAAACCACCCTAAATCATTTAAAAAAGAGCACGCGGACGGCCACATCAGCTGCTCAAGTCTGGTCTGTGTGTCCTGTACTTGGCAAGCGGAGGGATGAGAAGTTATCATGTTCGTAGAAGAAAGTGGAACCTTAGAGAAGCTGAGATGTGCTCCCCCGCTTTTTTTTTCTTAAATGGATAGAAAGGGCAATGCTTCACCTGGTCAACCTGTTGAATGGTTCACTGGAAACTGCTCTAGATGTGGCTCTCCTGTTCTATTTATCTACTAGTATACATAGCTCTTCCCTTCTCCTAGTGACCACAGAACAGTTTTCTATCCGCCTTAGTCCTTTGCAGGGTAACTTTCCAGTAAATAAAAGTGGAACAGTTGTGGGCTCCCTCTTGAGCCCTTGGTAAAAGGCCCCAGAGGTGGTAGCACAGACCTTAACCTCACTGAGTCCAACCATTCAAATGACCGAGTATCCCAGTGGCCATCCAGCCAATGCTGCAGGAAGTCCAGGGACAGGGCAACTCAATGCATGCACCCCAGACCATCGAGTCCATCTCTAGGCCATGACTCTGTGCTTCACAAGCTCTCCACATCACTCTCCAGCATGGTAGGGTCCTTCTCCAGCATGGCTATGCACATGGCTCAGTCGGGGAATTCTGCTACAATGCAGGGTGTGGTTCAGCAGGTTAGCGGTGGGAGATGGTCTGCACTTCTAGCAAGTTCCCAGGTGCATCAATGCTGCTGAGCCACAGACCGCACTTGGAATAGCAAGACCTTTGGGAACGGAGTCCAACACTCCCGTTCTGTGCTCTGTAATAATTTATTAGCAATCTAATTAGGAAGCCAAGATTATGCGAGATTGAAGGGAAGAGGTTGTGATGGTGTAAATAGACCACTGCCTGAAATACTGTGCATTTTATTTGAGAAAAACCCGTACTTTCCAGTTTTATGCACTTCAATTTAGACTGGGAGTGCTGCTCCAGAATGTTATTCCAGGCATCACTTCACATGGTACCGTTCAGTTTCTAAATCACAGCCCGGCACCTGGAGGTGTGCGGCTCTGCTCACACAGCAAGTGCTCACCAGTGGTCAGTTCCATTGCTTCTCCCTCTCCTGATTCCACCTGCCATATGAAGGCACTTACACCAACTAATCCACTGGCTTATATACTCTTTACAGGCACAATAACATGCAGACCAATAGGAAGCAGTAAACACAAAAACAGCCACAACTGCTACAGGATAAGCATTTTCTATCCGCAGAAAGCAGTAAGATAATGGAGCATCTTCCCACCAAAAGAATAAACGCTCTCCTGTCTCTGAAGGCAGAAACATTAAGATACTAATTTGAACTGGACTCCATTAAAGTTTGCAACATTTTTGATCTCTTGGAGGTGCATGTACTACAAGACACAAGGAATCGTCTGCGTTCTAGCCCTAAAGGTAGTTATCAAATACAATAGTACCCTCCCCTTGATCCATAGGTCCCCAGTGGCTAGCACCAAACCCTATTTACACTACTTTTTTTTTCTGTATGTATATACCTATAATAAAGTCTCATTTGTAAGTTAGGCACAATAAGAGATTAACAACAGCGATAATAAAGCAACTGTCACAATATTTTTATAAAAATTACGCAAAAAATGGTCTTCTCTTACTTTCAAAATATCTTATAGTCATTTAAAGGAAGCACTTTATAGTTTCCAAATTGCCAGCATCACCACTCTTGTGCTTCAGTGTCCTTAGTAAGGAAGATAAGGGTGACTTACACAAGCATTGTCATAGCATGACAGCTAATCTGATGGACAACATACTACTAAGCGGCTAGTGGGTGAAGGGCGTCTACAGTGTGGACAGGCTAGACAAAGGGACGATTCCCATCCTGGGTGGGATGGCATGGGATTGCATCTCGCTACCTAGAATGGCAGGGAAGTTGAAAAGTCAGGAATTGTTGACTTCTGGAATTTTTCCTTTAATATCTTTTGAACCTCAACTAACCATGGATAACTAACTAAAATTATGGAACGTGAATCTGTGGATGGGGGAACTATGGCACATCAGTTATCGCTTACCGACCTGGAGATGGAGAACTCTCCTCTACGTTTTAGTTAGCAGTGATGAAAGAAGCTAAGACGTTTTTATTCCATCCGGTTCCATGGTCTCCCCAAGCCTCAGGCTTTCCCATCTGTAAAACAAGGATAATATTATGACCTTTCAGAATTACCATGCGATTTGCAATAACCCAGGTGAAATGTCCAGCCTCCAGACAGAGTCAGGGTTGACATTCAACGGAAGAAAGCCGTTGAGACAGTTTTATGTGATGGCTCTGACAGTGAGTTAGAGGTATCTGTCCACATACACCCTACGCTTCCACACTGTATGTCAATGACTGAATGTTTGTGCCCCCCCCCAAAAAAAAATATTCACATGCTGAAATCTATTCCCCAGTGTGATGGCATTTGGAGGTGGGGTCGCTGGGAGGTGGTTAGGCCATGAGGGTGGGTCTCCTGAATGGGGTGTGACTTTATCCAAAGAAGCCAGAGAGCAGACTGCTATTTCTCACGATGTGAGGTCGCAATGTGAAGCCGACAGCTGCAGCCTGGAGAGAGGCCCTTCCGTGCTGCACCCTGGCCCTGGAACTCAGCCCCGACAGCAGGAGATAATGTCTACGGTTCATCAGCCTACCAATCTACAGCACTCTGTTCTCGCAGCCTGAACTAAGAAACTATATTTAACAACCCGATATTCTTATATGACTCTCTTAGGACTTGGACTTGGTCAAGAAATCCCATTAGTCAAGCTATAAACTCTAAGCAGGAAATATTTTGTTACCTAAAGCAAATTCAAAGAGGCCAGGTTCGTTTTCCGGCTATTAACACCATTAATACACCCATAAAAATGGGAAGAGTTGTAAAATCTTATATGGATAAATGTACACCAAAAACCAGGTCACCTGGGATCCCAGAGACACAGAACCAAAGATTTCAATTTCTGTTTACAGTTCTGCCTCACACACCATTCAGACATGGGACCAGCTCACACACTGTCCAAGAGAAAAAACAAACAAAAAACATCAACTGTTCGTGTCCCTATATTCACATTTAGCAGACCCTTCTTATCCAGGGGGAAGAAAAACAGAGCGTGTGGCACAAAGGCCCTGGAGTTTCCATCCGCACTTCCTCCTGGAGCACAGTAATTCCCCTTCCGCACTTTTCCTCGCGTCACCCTTTTACAATTTAGGTATGATTTCCCACCCTGACTCGCCCTCGAAACAAGCAAGCAAACCGGAAATACCTTCAAAACACAGATATTAGAAACACTAATTTCCGGACAGAGAACATAAATGTAAGAATAGACTGTGTCTCACACCAACCCTAATGTTGAGCAAGCAGCAGCTCCTCAAACTTCCTGCTTCCCTTTCATGTGGACAAGAATTCTGAGCACTTACGATGCAGAAGGCACCATGGTAGGCATGGAGGGAAACAAACACTGCGCTCACCCACACCAAGACCCTACCCTAAAGGATTTCCCCATCTAGAATGCGCGCTAAAACATGAACTGGCATATCTACGTATCATAGACGTCACAAAAACCAACAGAAAGTACCAGCTGGACTCTTTTCCAATAGGAGATGGATCTGCAGTAATAAAACCAAACTGCCTCATTTGGGGGTAAAATCTACTATTTCCAACATGGCAGCCCGCTGGCAACCACTCTGGATGTTGGTCATGAGGACAGCAAGCCAAGTCAGATTTTGCACAGCAGTCCGGCCGCTCAACCATTCACTGCCTATCGTGCTTGGGCAAGCTTCTTAACCCCTTTAAGTCTCATTTATTCCTCTGTAAAATAGAGATCATTAGGGTACCTCTCTTGTGATGTTAAATCTGACACGCTCCATATAAATTTTTTAACATGTTCAAAATACACAAACAAATATAAGTTTTTTAGGTGAAAACTAAGGTAGGAAGAGACAACTACAGGCTTCTCAGGACCTGAAGAGAACAAGAGAATGAAGGGAAAACAGGCAGAGTAGGAACACCTTGCATTTCTATATCCTCAACAGCTCAGCCCAACTGTCAGACCAGTAAGAGCCTGTTCCAGAGCCTGTCTGGGACTTGCCCTAGCAGCAGTGACCTAGAATCTAGGGGTGAGCCTCAAGCATCTAAATCAACAAACTTCAAAAGGGAGGATCATGCACACCTACATTTGAGAACCCCTGTGGAGGGCAGCATATTTTATAAATAATGCAAGATCTGCTTTAGACATGATTCAGCCCAGATATGATGCTTTACCTTGAGGCTAATATCATTGCCTAGTCTTCAAAATCTCAGGATCTCTGTTTAACAATCCCATCCAGAAGTCTCCTTAATGAGGTGCTCCCCCCAGCTGCTGTCTGCTGTGATGAAAAAGACAGCATCACATGGAGGTGCCCTAGCTCCTCTGTTCCAATATTCTGGCCAACCTACGTGAACTAGTTTACCTCAGAGTACACTGCCACATTGCTTTCAAAGATATTTACGATCAAATGTGAGTATGAAAAACTTTGTCTAATAGACACACTTCCAATCTAGTATATGTGGTACCCCAGTGTACACTGGTTAGCTTTCCAAAAGGTTTAAAAACGTACAACATTGTCTCACAGAGTTTGAAAAATCAAGAAAGCCAGTCATACTATCACACATACTTAATCTTCAGAAGGGAGGAAGGAACAAAGTCTTGCACTTTGCTGAATTTTCTGTGTGTTCAAGTTATGATACTTTTAGAAAACTATGCTATTGCTTAAAAATAAAGTCACCAAAAAAGAGAAGGATTTCACAGAAAATTTTTCATTCAGGTTATTAAATTAACATTTAACTCATCGGTGTTCCCACTTCTTCATTTATATGAACATTTTTATTGGAAGGGGGTGTGACTAAAGAACCGCTCCACTTGACTGATAGATCAAAGCTCGCTGAACAAGCAGGTTGCCACCTGATCAACCAATTGCCATGTAAAAGGCTGCTTTAAATATATCTTCACAGAAGTGTCTAAATCTAATCAAAATGTAGTGACTTCTAATTAACTTATGCTAGGTAGCAGGAAACAACTTCCACTGTACATTTTGGATCCCCAAAACTTTTTAAGATTCCCAAATTATTCCTTCAAATATAGACAGAGGTCACTCTACTGAGCAAGCCAGATCCCACTCTACTGAGGAATCACTATAAACTGGTCTTGTGCCTTAGAGCTAGCTCCAGCAACCTTTAAAATCAAGCCAAGTTCATCGGCCTGCTTCAGCTTGATATGCCAGCAGTAAAATAAACCAAATATGCATTGTCTTATTTACCAAAGTAACTGGCTACAGTACAGAAAGGTTAAGCATGTAGCTGGCTACTTGCCTACTCTGAGACTATCTACTCTTCTGTAATATAAGGACAAGTTCCTGCCTCACAAGGTTACTGTGAAATCCAAACAAGAAAATGTACAGAAAAAGCATACTGTGAATTCTGAGCTGTATGATCTACACTAATAAAAGAGAAAGATGAAAACTGACCTTACCTTCGTGACGCTTACCAACCAATCAGGAGTATGCAAATTAATGCAACAAAGATGGCGGGTTAGTTTGCATATGCAGATGCTGAGCAGTTGGGGGCAGGGTGGGGTGCTTGTGTTATTGCCATGGCGATGATCCAGCTGCTCCAGGCCTCTGGGCACCGCTGGAAGGCAGAAAGGCGGCTCCAGGCCAGAGCAAAGGTAGAGCCAGGAACCAGGGAAAGGAAGGCCCATTTTTGCACAAATCTTCATGCACTGGGCCTCTAGTTTTTAAATATGTGCACACCCATTCTTTTCTATCAAACCTATTTCCAAAGGCAAAGTGCAGACACCAGAAAAACAGCGAAATAATCCCTTGATTTCACCACTCTTTCTGGAGTGGCAGGCATCATACTGGAGCCACTGTAGGAAGATCCTCTCTTCTAAAAATGTAAGTCAGCAGGAACAAACTGTGTCTGTGGGTCTAGCCCACAAAAGCCCCAACAAGTCAAGAGCCAAACACACAAAAAGGACAAATTGTGGAGAGAGAAAAGGGTAGTGTTTTGGGCTAAGCCATGTCCAGGCCGCATGGGGAGGATTCCGAGAGAAAGGACTGGTACAGGTTCTTTCTGCACTAAGTGGCCACAGCCATTGGCTTCCGCAAAGCAAGATGTGAGCACCTCTGATGGAGGCAAAGCATGGTGACGATCCCATTGGGCCCTTGATCTGGTACCGGACCACCCAACTGAATTTGCTAACACAGAAGACTCCAGAAGCAGTACATGAAGAACCATCGCCATCAGATTCTAAATGCGCAGGAGGCCTTTTGCGATCTCCGCTGGAGCGTACAGTATCTAACAGCTGCAACTGTGACTGTTCTAGCTAATTGCTCTCAGCAACCAAAATAAACAATCGCTCCAGGAAGGAGACTGTACCCGCCAAATATTAATAAATTTTTCAACAGTCAGACAGCTCAAATCTTGGTGGAAAAGCCTTGCTCCTGGTAAAGCAGTCTCAGAGAACAAACAGGGTTGAGGAAGCCAGAATGAAAAGTCCTCATTATATCAGTAATCCCCTCACCCCGTTCTGCTACCCACACCCTCACCTCCAAAAAGAAGAAGAAAAAAAAATAGGAAAAAATAAAGTGCCTTGTGTCTGGGAGAATTTAAGCAATCTGAGATATTTTAACTCATGTATAGCTTTTTAACATATGGGGGAAAGAGTCGCATTGATTGGAGCTATTTTTAAAGTGCAGCTCTACCGTAAAAATAGACACTCACTCACAAGGATGCCTGCACAGGGAACAGGCCCAATCTACGTCTCATTGTTAAGAAAGGGGCGAGGAGGGCTGGCTGCTTCCCGGGGTGCTGCGTATGGGCCGCCTGTGATGTCATGGCAGGATCCAGGTGCACTCTAACTGAGCATCTTCCAGCTCCCTCAATCCTTTTTTTAAAAAAATTTTTTTAAATATATTTTATTGATTTTTTTTTTTTTACAAAGAGGAAGGGAGAGAGAGAGAGAGAGAATTAGAAACATCGACGAGAGAAAAACATCGATCAGATGCCTCCTGCACACCTCCTACTGCGGATGTGCCCGCAACCAAGGTCCATGCCCTTGACTGGAATCGAACCTGGGACCTTTCAGTCCGCAGGCCAACAATCTATCCACTGAGCCAAACCGGCCAGGGCCAATCCTTTATAAAGTGCTCATCTACCATCAATGACTTCGCAGAGCCCATGCACTAAGGAGCCAGTTTTACCCAGGCCCCGGCAAGAGAGAGCACTGCGATCAGAGACCCAGGGCAGAGGGAGAGTTACTCACCCACATTTGGGTTGGTCATCCTCCCCTCCTTGTCTCTGTCCAGGAAGGGAGCATTTCCTTTTGCTAAAGAAAGAAAGAAAGAAAGCTGACTTATCAGTACTCTGGGCATCTATGCATCCTCTCGTTGCAAGGAGGACTCAGAGCTTCCTGCTTCTCCTCTCCCCAGCCAGCCTCCTGTTCCGAAGTGGAAACTTGCAAGCCACACTGCCCACCTTGAGAGCGGCCAGGAACCATCCTTCCTGGGTTCTGGACTTCAGTCTGCCTTCAGCCTTTATAAAAGCCGGGAGGAAGGAGGGGTGATAGAAACCCAAGCAGGGTTTCTGATTTTGATGTCTCCCCTGCAATAAAAACCAGACAACAGCTTGCTTGGGCCATGTCTTAAACCAAAATTAGAAATGCATTATTTTATGTCTGTTTAAAAAAAATCTTTCCCTACACTCGTGTAAATAAATCAAAAAGAGGGAAAACATCCTTCTCGAGGAAAAAAAAGCAAAACCCGCACATTTCAATGTTTAATCTTTATGAAGATTAGATATGTAACCACAAACGCAAAACAAAAAGCATGAGAGAAAATAGGTATCTTTTCAGGGGAGGACTGAATAACTTTTCACTGTACTTGTTGTACTTAATAAATTTTCTCCAGTGACTACATTATTATTGATTGAAATTATCCACAAGGATAATTTCATATATAAAATGTGTCAAATAAAATGCTACATGTACTTACCTCTATTCAATTTCTAGAAGCCTTACATATCCTGCAAGATTCAAGAAATCAGATCCCACAAAAGGGCAGTTAATGTACGTTAATTCGGCGTTTATTTTAGTACTTTACTGACAACGAAGGACAGCGTTCCAAGAGTTGGGAGAGCTGGGGTCAAACGCCAGGTCTCACACGTTAGCAAAAGACCCTCGGAGAACCTTCACTTCTCTGGGCCTGACACCTCTGCAAAACGAGGAGCTGAAAAGCCCCTTGAGGTGTCTTCCAAGTCAAATCCTGAGCAAACACAGAAACGAAATCTTCAGCCCTGAAAGAAAGCACAGCCACTGGCATAGAGCAGGTGCTCAATGTGGTCAATCAGAGAACTACCAAAAGGGATGTTTTGAAAAAGACAAAGTACCGGAAACAGAGCTTCCCAACCTGAGCACCGCGGTGTGCCGCACACACCTCTGTCGCATCTGCAGTGCCATCCAGGACGGAGCTACCTGCCCACCGCCTGCTTCAATCCAGAGGGACGGTTCCCCGGAAGTGGCTGCCGCTTCCATTTTGCGTTCCAGGAGGTGCCCGGAAGGGCTGGTTACTTTTGAAACTGGGCAGGGAGGCTTCCGGAAGGAGTGCAGTGACCATCAGAGTTACCCCTCGGAGTAAAAACACAAAGCAGCCAGCCCTTTCCCTAAAGAGCTACCTAAATGGGCTGCTTTCTTTCCTGCACTTCTCCCAAAACAAACATAAAAAGCTATCAAACCAAAACCTCATCTTAGAAATATCCCAGAAACATTTGGATTTTATTTTCTCCTTATCTTCCACGTGGGGGATACCTGAGTGATATGGGTAAGAAAAAATATAAAAAATATATATATATATCAAAACATTATGGCACTAGAAATACTATAAATACTAAAAACAAACAAAAGGCTTTTACCATCTCAAATCATTGTGTTTGAAAGGTATACATACTCTGGGAAATACACTGGTCTAGTATGGCATTGGGAGATTTTGTTTTTGTGTGGTCTTTCTGAATACTCTGGACCACACGCTCTAAGTAAATGTCTCCACTTCAAAAACCACACACAGCCCTCACCAGTTTCGCTCAGTGAATGGAGCATCAGCCTGCGGACTGAAGGGTCCCAGGTTCGATTCCGGTCAAGGGCATGTACCTTGGTTGTGGGCACATCCCCAGTGAGGGTATGCAGGAGGCAGCTGATCAATGTTTCTCTCTCATCGATGTTTCTAACTCTCTATCCCTCTCCCTTCCTCTCTGTAAAAAATCAATAAAATATATATTTAAAAAATCACATACAGATGTTTAGACATTTTGTAATTCACTGATGACTTAAATTTATGACTATTCTGGGATTTAACTAGTCCTGGATACAAGGTTTAATGAACTCAGGTCTATATTAAACGTTGACCTGGGCTGACCAAGTCTTACCCTAGGTAACATGACTTTGACCAGTGTTCTCATCTTGAATTCTCTCTCTCAATCTCTTCAATCCCACCTACCCTTAATGGCCCAGTCCAACTGCTCTCATTCTTGTGTCCTTTCCCACTCTCACCCAAGGAATTACTCTCGCCACCAACTAACACTCTCTCTCTCTCTCTCTCTCTCTCTCTCTCTCTCTCTCTCACACACACACACACACACTTTATACACAGCCCCCTTAACTTGGACTTGTATGGTTAATTGTGGGTGTGGCCAGAGGGGGAGCACAAGAGCAGCTGAGTGAGAACAGAGGCTTATGTCTTCCACACACTTATGTCCGCTCTTGTAAGACACCGTACACAGCAGGGGTTCATGCTTGGTGGCTATCAGGTATTTGTAAACATAGGAGCCGTGAGTATTTCTGGGGGTTAGTATCAACTACTACATCTTAACCTACATGGTTAGTTATTTAAACTAAAAGGAATGTTAATATTGAATGTGAGACCCCCAACACTGTGACATGTCTTAATTCAAAGTAGAATAAAGTCAGTCAGCATACTTTTAATATTCAAGGTATCTTACCATATCAGTGCTTTGCAAATTATTACACCATATCTATAAGAATAAATGTTAATATGCAAATCGACCAAACAACTGAACAGCAGAACAACTGTCTGGATGACCGTCTGGAAGCCCTCGCTATGACATGCACTGGCGCCAGGCCAGCCAAGGCGGGTGCGATGCGGTTGGTCGGGGGGCCGCCATCACCCCGTGATCACCCCCGGAGAGGGAGGTCCAGGCCACCCTCTGCAGGGCGATCGGTGGCACTGTGTCAGGTGGGCGGGGTCTTCCTCGGCACAGCCATTGATCATGGAGTCCTGGCCAGGTAGTCTGGGCCTCCCTCTTTAAGGCCATTGGTAATTTCATATACATTTTACTAATTTTCTTTCATTTCTGACACTTCTATTATAGAGAAAGGGCAAATAGCAATATTAAAACATTTCCTCTAATTAATCCCCTTTCAATGTGCACGTATTTGTGCACTGGGCCACTAGTATTGTATGTTTAGAGAAAGCAAGAACATCCAAATGCCCCTATCAATCCAACTATCCAGGTAGTGTCCTAAGGTGTATAACTTTTTGTCTCAGAAAGTGTTTAGACAGCTGAATAAATATAAGAGCATCTTCAGATTCACTGAGCTAAAGAATACTAATGTCAGCCTATATGCACATGAGCTAATCATCAATCGAAATAAGGAAAAGCAGCTTCTGTAAGAAGGACAGAGCAGGCTCAGTTTTGCAAGTTGTAACTGGGTTTATTTCTAAAACTACAGCAAGTTAGTCTGACGCCTGCTCCTGGGCTTTCCAGGCACGAGGACAGTACAGCCTGGCCTGGTGGCTTGTCTGTCCTCCCTCCAGCGTGACAGTTCCAAGAAGATTAAGAGCCACATTTTGCTCATTTTTATAGACCTAGGGCACAGCACAGTACAAGAATAATCAGTCAGTCTGTGCTGCACAACCACAAAATGCCTTCTCCAAGAATTTTGGTTTATTTCTATGAACCAGAATTCTGGAAAGCTTAATACAGCCTTTCTGTGTTAAGGGTATAGATGTTTTAAGCCTTTTGATTTGAAGGGTACTGAGCCAACTTTGGTGAATTTTCAGAGAAAGAGGACAAAGAATAGAAAAAATAAACCAATTGTTGCAGTAACTGAAGCTATAAATGTTCTTTAAACAATAATAAACTCTGCCACAATTTTAGTGAGATTTCTGTTTTCTTCACTGTTTGAGGTTCCGAAATGGAGGCTTAAGCACAAAGGACCAAAACTGCTGCCTCTATTTTTTCTATCTTCTAAACAATGAAAAATATATGCATATTGTCCTATAATGCTATTAAAATTTCAACATACTTATTGTTAAAATACATGCATTTTCTTATTTCTGGGTAATGCTTTGAACAGGAAGTTACAAATTTCCACTACATTTTTTGATCCTTATTATAAAGTAATGGTAGGATTCTTGCAATCTGTTTTATCTAAAAAATAAAAACACATACACAAAAAAAACCCACACAGGAATGTTAAATTGCTAACACTTTTTCTCAAATAATATTAAAATAATGTCAAATAATGTCAAGATTAAAAAAGTTCACGCTGGCTACTCCAACACTGAAGGGTGACGGCCTCGGTGATTTATTTCCGAGCATTAGGTGAAAAAGGATTTAAGGAAAACAGTTTCACAAACCCCCTTCCCCTGGGATGTTTCCACCATTTGCTCAAATTCGAGCACTGCTGGCATGCAAGTGAGTCAAAATACTGAGAAGCATGTCAGAGGAGAGAGGTGAGGGAGGACGTTCTAACACCACAAAGCCAGAGTACAGATTCATATAATAAAAAAGGGAGTGTGGAGATCGGTGATTAATTGCATGTTGGAAGAAAAGGAATCGTCTTGTCTCTCAGATATGCTCTTGACTGCTAAGCTGTGAATTCAGGACAATTACTTTTAGAACGGCTTTCTACAAAACACACACACACACACACACACACACACACACAAAGAACAAAAAAACTTGACAAATGCAAGTAAATGAAAGGAAGCTATTTAGTAGACTTCGTAAAAAAAATAAAAAAAAAAACGTCAATATTACATATTAAATTTTCTGAAGTTCTATTAAAGTAGAATCTTTGCATAAAAGATCAGCAAGAAATATTCTTCTCCCTCCACAGGTGTGCTAGGGACGTTACAAGAACGGAGTATGTATGTGAAACACGGGAAGGGCACAGCTCATGCTCTGTACCCATGCACTACTCACATCGACCCTAACTTAATGAAAACCGAGTTTCCGGTTTTAGAGAAGAGTCTCTTGGACAACAAATACAAACTTCATACACCAGCAGTCAGCCCCATCGGTGAGTCAAATCTCACCAGGGAAAGCAGAATAAGTCATCTTCCTCCCATTTGGTTTTTCTTTTGCTCAAAGAAATGTGTGAGAAACACTCCCATTTGTATTAAAAAAAAAAAAAGTGATGATTATTACATCAAAGCTATAGAATGATGTCAGCATCCAATCACCCACACACTTTACAACTAGCCGATGAAAGCACGTATTCCTATAAAAATTATTCACCAAGTAATACCTGAAATCAGAAGGTGTCATTCAAAAAAATGTTTTACACATTCTACTTTAATTAGCATGCCTTTAGGAATTCTTACCTTCGACAACTCTGCTTTCAACTAATGCTTGGAGGGAACCGCTTTTAATCCGGTAGAGCAAGTTGATTAGACTGAGCACAGAGCCCCCAAAATGTGTACAAAGACCTACTCACCACACTGTTCTTTCCCTTCAACTTTGTTTATTGATGTACTGAACATGAAAAAGTACAAAGAATCCAAACACAAAAGGAAACATGTACAGCCTCTTAAATACTCAACAGAATATATTTTCTATTCCAACAGATGTGAATTAAGTCATACTGTACAACTTCAAATAAATACCAGCCTTACATTTTATTAAGTGCTCTGATAAACACTGTAAAGTGAAGCACGACTTGCATGCCCGCTCATCAATGCCTCGGTTTGCGACAGTAGTATAGGAAAGAAGCATGTAGATGCTGTTTTCCCGCCAGGGAAACCTTACTCTTTTTAAGTATATACATGTATTTTGTTTTTTAATTTTTTTAGCTTGTTTTTTTTTAAACGCAGAAGGTTAATAACTCTGACAATCTAGATGCACCTAAGGATATGAGAAAAGTGCTAAGCCAATTGATCTCGGAATAGCATTGAGTGGGTCAGCATGAAAACTCGCTTATTCACTTTAGCACGCGCCTCACAGTATATGTACTGTACTATACTGAAAATTTTTATAACTACAGTTTTAAATAATAAAAAATAAAACAACGCAACCGCAAAGATAATGTACAACTATGTTATGCATAGCACATTGCCTGTTCTAAGGGGAAGCATGTGAGCATCTCAGTTTATACAAAAAGCAGGACGTAACTATATAGTTCTCAGTGCATCCTGATGAAGGCGTGTCTGCCTTCAGCTTTTTTGAAAATTTATTATAAGCTAGATGCTAATCAGAAAATATTTTGTATTTGTTAAAATTTCTTTCATACATGGTAAAGACTTATTTTATTATCTCCCCAAATAGTGGTTTAAGCATCATACAAAGTTAAATTTCAATAGCATACAGATATTTATGACTTTTGTATGAAAAATGTAAGGAAATTTGTTCAAAACCTATGGTTATACTCATTTTCTTTTTACCACAAACATATTTATAAACGAAAAGGCAGCATCACCATAAACAGCTGAAACTAGACTATCTACAGACGGAATTAGCAACAGATCCGATGCACTGTAAATTCAAGTCCTCAGGACAACGAAAGCGATAAGCAAGACCTCAAGGAACAATGTTAATGCCATTTACAAAGGAAAAAAAAAACGGATACAAAAACATTCAAAACCTGAACATCACTTGGCATGTAAGGGGAAAAAGAAAATCAAATTGGCTGAAAGGGTCATAAACACAAGGTCTTATTTACATTACACAAAGCTCAGGTGTTAGCCTTGAACAGAACTTTCAAAATACCTTCAAATATATCCAACTCAGATCACTTTTGCCGACTTGCTGCAGTACAAATCATGTGCAACATCTTTTTTCCTTAAGACAAAACAATTCTTCAAACAATACTGCAAGTACATCACTAAACACCATGAGCTCTATCTGAAGGGATTTCTTTAGGAAGAACAGATTTTTTCCCCCATCTCTTGGTAATTTTAAACTTCTTGCCTGCTCTTATATATTCTTTTGTAAATTTTTTTTTATTTGTTTCAAAATCACAAATCAATGTGAGCCACCTATCACATAATAACCAGGATGACCAGACACTCCACTGGTGATTACAAAAACGAAACCAGCAGCCTTTGTTCCCCCCATTGATTCTATTCCTCTCATACAAAGATCTCAAAAGTATTTTTCTACATCATAAATCTTTCTAAATTTTCCAACCACTGCAAATTTCCTGGTAAATTTTAAAAGCTCACTAGGTGTCATATGAAGAGATTTCTCAAAGTATTCAAGTCAAAATATTTGTTCCAGGACCAGTAAAAAGTTTCTCCAAATTTTCTTTTTTATAAAAATAGATGCTTTTTTTAAACCCACATCAAAGAGGCTCTTATCTCTTTGGCAAGGTACTGCTTTACGAAAAGTTCTCCAGTATTCTTACAATAAGCGTTTATAATGTAGCCCCCCCCTGCCCCAACCCAAATCATAATTACAAAATAAATACTGTTTGTAACTTCATAAATAAAAATGTAAACTTCAAAATACTTTTCTTAGACATAACAGCGATGCTTCAAATGTAAACAAAACACAAATCTAATCAGAAAAAAGAAAAAAAAGGGGGGGAAAAAAAAGACACAACCAACTGAGGAATTACAACACAAAGCCTCAAGGTTTACTCACAGGTTCAAGGCAGTTATGTAAAAAGAAAAATGTCATCCCTTAGCTGAAACACTTTAAAAGGTCCACCTTCTTCAAAGAAGGCAATAGAATGCAATGTGACAGGTAAAAACCCTGTACCTCTTGTCCATATTCAAACATAAAAGATATTTAAGAAGTTTTAATTCAAATACTAGCAATAAAAAATCTCACATATTTCTTAGGATGCTAAGTAGTCGTTTTTATCCCCATCTCAACACTGACTTACAAAGACATTGACTAATGTAGAAAGTTTCTCTTAACTTGCCTTTGTTGGGTAGTTTTCATATAGAAATGGACTGAGGACAGGAGCGCGTTAGGCTTTGTGCGTTTTGTTGGTCTTAAAGGAGACCTGCAGTACTCTGTCCCCCAGGCGGTATCCATTGAGGCTCGCTATGGCCATGGCAGCCTCATCATAGTTTGTCATAGTCACAAATCCAAAACCTTTGCATTTATTGGTGTTAAAGTCACGGATGACCTTCACGTTGGTGACAGCTCCGAAAGGCCCAAACATTTGCCACAGGATACTCTCGTCTGCGTCGGGAGCCAGGTTGTACACAAAAATACACCACCCTGTTCCTGGGTGCCCGGGGATATTAATTCCAGCCAAACTGGTCATTCCGTCAATGGTCATTGGAGAAAACCTACTAAACAAAATAGGAAACACGAACACGTACACACATACACACAAACACACACACAACAGAAACAGGCTGGTTACAGCAGTGGACTGACTTCTTTTCCCTTTCCCATCCCAGAGCGTTCGTAACTCCCCTCCCCCCACAGATGCATACAACTACTTCATGTTTCAACCAAAGTCTGTGTGTGGCTTGCAGCGACATGCTATACTGTCAAGGTATGAGTAAGTTATGAAATGGCCGTTATATGCTGTATTGAATAGTACTGTCCACAATAGCAAAAAATACATATATTGAGAACGGGCTTCAGGAATTTAAGCAGGGTTGGGGGAAGGGCGCAACACGTATGTCAACATGCTATAACGTCGCAATGCAACAGAAAATAAATAATGGGTTTTTAAAGACCAGGTGGCATCCAGTGATACAAAGAAATCCCTGAGTCAATCGTGCTTCAAAAGGCATCTTTTCATTAGGTTTGTACATGCAAAAGAAAACCCAACACAAACTTAAAAGAATCACTCCCCAAATCAAAGGAACTAATCACTCAGGGAAGGGATTATGCGTGTCATGAACCTCTATCATTACCTCTTCACTCCATAAGCCATATTGAGCAGATTGTCCAACCTGCAAAACACACATTTAGCAAATTTCAGTTTTTAATTGTTCCCCTGGATGTCCAAGAAAGCTGGGCTTGTTGCTGCCATCTTCCAAGGGGATATTTATATATTAATTGTATGGGACATCAAACATGGGGCTTTTCACAGAGAATGGGTGCCCACTGCCCTAAGACACTAGCTCTTCTGGTAGATGCAGTGAATGTCTACAAGGGCCAGTGCAACACACAGAAAACACTGGGGGTCACCCGAGGACGCCCTTCAGAGAGTAAGTGTGGAGGCCCTGGCATAGTTAACACGTGGGTTCTCATCTTCTGCCAGGAGGGTCCAAGTGCTCCACAAACGCCTGCATGCACTTAATACTACTTTCAATTCCCACAATTCTATTGCATATGCTGAGACGCACATACAAGTTTAAGGGACTCTCCCGGGAGCACAGGACTAGTCAGAGGTGGCACTGATATTCAAACTGCCGTTTGCAGATGTCCATAAATTTCCCTTCAACCTCCCAACTTCGAAGGACTTCCATGTCTTAGAATCGAAGTGTGTGCCTTATACACAACCTCCGCTAAACCTTCCATTTCTCCGTGTGCTCAGCTAAGAACCAGAGAAAGAAAGACGAGAGACTGCCCCTTCCAGGGAGCTATGCAGGGAGGAGTCCAGGCCCCAAGCTGGAGGCTTATTTTGCTACAAGGAGTGTAACCCTGCTCAAGGTGTGAGTAGCTGGGTACAAACCAACCAACCAACCTGAACATCTCCTAAATGTTTTAAAAATAAAGTACTTGGGTGAGCAGGTACTTTAAAACTCTCCACATCCTTTTCCTACTTCAACAGTTAAATGGATTGGATAGAACTTGATTTATACAAGTTGCAAAGAGTTCCAAATGTCCACAATGCATACCAATTAGTACATGTGTTTAGGGGAGGTGGGCACCGCCCATCTAACCACCCTGAATGGCCACGATGCTGGACAATCTCCAAATAAGACCTGGGTCCAGGGAACAATTTTTCTCTTTTAATCCCTATGTGTAAGGCAAGTTTGAAATTCAATGTTTCACCCTTATTATAATCTAACAACCTTCAGCCTCAAGTGAAGCTCAAACTCACTTGAGAAAACTCCTTCTAGTGTTATCAAAGCAAAAACAACCAACAAAAACCCAGAACATCTCTTTCTGGTCTTTCAGAATTAGAAAAAGAATCTCACACATTCCCCTTCCCTATCACTCCTGGGCATGTGTGTGCTTTGCCAAAATGCAAATAAGGAAATGGACTGCTATAATGCAGTGTAAGGAGACAGAACAAATCAGAGACAAAGGATCCTCATTTGGGGGGGGGGTGTCTTGTCCCAGCACCCTCTCAGGACCAGGGAGAGTACATCCTCATTGTACCACAGATGGGGATCATGGAGAATCCTGCAGGTTTCACTGAATAAAAATGATGAGGTTACCAACATTATCCTTAACTGCTTAATCCAGTATAAAAGCCAGCAGGAGAGCTGGCTGGGGAGCCCGTGTGACACGCACAGGAGAAAGCACACGTGTGGAGAGACTGCACGCCTGGGAGGACTTTGTTTCTGCAGAGGTGATGACTACAGTCAAAGATGCCATGTCTTTAGACTCCAAAATAAAGGCCACAAATACCAGAAATAAAGATGCGCACAAATCCCATCACCAAACACAAAGTAACAAAATACAGGCAATTTCATAAAACTGCTGGAATGACCAACAGAGGATGTATCCGGCGTGTGATTACCTGTAGATCAGAACAGCACCCTGAGACACTGAGGTCTTCCTCCAAAGGGTGAAAGGTCCAGGGGCAGAGGTAACCTTATTAATTCACCAGTTACATCCTCTGGGCCCATTAACTGGGCCCAGGCAGGAACTGTTACACTCTGCCACCAGCAGCTTAGACACCAACCAGAGTACAAAGGTAAGACTCCTGAGCAAGCTCTATTTTTAAGACAGAGTGGAAACCAAAGTGAATGATATGCGTTAAGGGAGAGAGACATCATTCCCTAGTCTCCACCCATCTTCAGGGAGGAGGGAGACTTGGGATTTTAGACTAGGATCTCTGAGGACCCTCTTTAGTGGGTCTCACATTGGTCTGACCTGTGAAATCCTTTGTGATACCAGGACCCTCATTGATTTCTTTCTTTTTTTATCCTCACCCGAGGATATTTTTTCAATGATTTTTAGAAAGTGGAATGAAGGAAGAGAGATAGAGAGAAACATGGGTGTGAGAGAGACCCATCAATTGGTTGCCTCCAGCACACGGCCTGACCAGGGCAAGGGATGGACCTACAATCCAGGTTCATTGCCCTTGACTGGAATTGAACCCGGGACCCTTCCATCTGTGGGCTGATGCTCTACCCACTAAGCCAAACTGGCTAGGGCTCTCACTGATTTCTTTACTCAGTGCCCATTTTAGAAGAAATTTCGTTCTTTGGAACTTAAACCAATTTATTTGCCTCTACCTCTCCTTCTGCCCCCTCCCCTCTCCCACATCAACAAGGTGTGCAGGGAGGAGCATTGGACTTAAACAGGACCTAGGTGATGCTGAGAACTCCTACCTGGGAGTAGGTGGGCCTAGCAGGTCCACCCATGTTTCTCATGAGAGCTGGGAGAAGGCAGGGGGGTTCCACATGGGCACCGCACA
The DNA here is from genome assembly GCA_004026665.1 of Murina feae. Lineage (NCBI taxonomy): Eukaryota > Metazoa > Chordata > Mammalia > Chiroptera > Vespertilionidae > Murina > Murina feae. The sequence goes on from PVJC01001228.1 coordinate 57,398, forward strand.
CCTTAAGTCCTGCAGCATCCGGCAAACTATAAACTAGATAGTTATAAGCGATCATGGCACAACGCCACATCATGTTCTATTGTAACGGCCTTGTTTACAGTTGGCTAAGACACAAGGACACCCACCCTCACTCTCCAGATTACACGTCTTCTCTGGGAGGTCACTGAGAAATAGAGGCTAATATTTAGTGGAGACCAAGTTAGTAAGTAGCCTCCGGAATGATCGAGGGGGTTATGTGGAATGATATAGTGCAGTGTGGCAAGTTAATACACGAGCATCTATCAAGTATGTATTTTAAACTTTAAAAAATGTATTTTTCACTCATATTTAATCAATGCACTGCACCCAGTGCCCTCACTTATTGCCCATGAGTCACCTATTTTCTTGAGGTAAGATGCAGCAGTCCTCAAAGGGACAGGCCACGCTCTCTCACCTGCCCTTCAAACTGGATTCAGTTCACTTTACAAATAACTCAGTAAGTGGGTTTGGAGGATTAGATATAGAAACCTAGCTTTAATGAAAATAATCCTCAAAGAACAGGTAGCTTCAGAAAGATTCCTGCGAAAACCACCACCATCATCACGGTCAGAGTGAGGGTGACAAGAGTAGGCGACACCCAAGTCCTAATGAAGGAAAGGGAGAGTTGGTTACTGCTTCTACTCCGAGTTCCAACTGCATGAGGAGGTCAGACGCAAGACAGTCCATGTGGCACCTGAAGTCAGACCCCAAGTTCAAAATTTTTAAGATAATTTTGTGACTGTTGGTTTAAAAAGGTATATATTATCCACTAAGATATTGGTAAATGAAATATAAAGTTAATCGGCATAATTAGCAAGACATTTGATATGTTTATTTCATCTTCCGCCTATCTTAATCTTCTATGTCTGATCAGGGTTTCTGAGTGAATGAATGCAATGGCACAAGCCCAGGTGCTTATAGGTTATGGAAAAATATATACTGTGGACACAAGTACAAACACGTTTCTATTAATAAGAATACAACTCAGCCTATAACTAGGTAGTACCTCGAATAGAACCAAATATTAGGGAGAGAATTCCCATTTCCAAGCTAGGTGTTGGTAAGTAAAGAATGAAATGAAGGATCCTGCCTCATTTCTAATAAATTTAGCTAACACACTATGGGAGTAAACCTAGGGCACTCTATGACCCACACACAAGTAAAAAAGAAAATTCGAAGCTGACTCAAGTCAAGTAAGAATATAAAGCGAGATTACTTCCAATGGATAAGAAAATAAAACTCTGGACCCTAAAAACATCGTTCTCAGAAGTGCTCCAAGGCACCAAGATCTGCTTTGGCATTAAACCACAAGATTGCCAACTTACCCCCTTATCCAATTAGGTGGTATCATCCATTCTCTGAGAGAAAATAATCACTCAGGAGAATTGATACGTTTCTCCCAAAAGGAAATTGTGATAGTGCAACCAGCAAGTACCTTAAATGCAATGCGAGGGCTGATTTGAAAGGCTCCCTGTAAAACACATAAAGGCTTATCGAAGCTGGCGTACAGGCCATTAGACTAGATCACATTCAATAAAATTAAAGCTGCTCCATACGGAGAGAGATGAAAAAAATCTGGCTGAAAGTTTAATTCAGATACCATGTCCCAAGAATATACTTAAGGGGCTTAAATTACACTATCCATCCAAATAAATAAGAATGGTTTTATTTTGAAAACTGTAGTCAATTAAATAAGCAATTTAGATCAGCAGTGTTCACGTTAATTCTCCTTCTAGTGATTCATATGGGTTGAGTGAGTCATAAACTTAATAAGCCCACTTTTTAAAAAAAGGTATGTTTTTATTGATTTTTTTAGAGAGAGAGGAAGGTAAAGAAATAGAGAAAAACATTGATGACAGCAAAACTTCATCCATCGTCTGTCTCCTGCACGCCCCCTACTGGGGATCAAACCTACAACCCAGGCATGCGTCCTGACCAGGAAGCTATGGAAAATAATATCCTCAGGTGATAATTAGCAACAACAAAAAACAACAACCAAACACACATCAGGTAAAACGTGAACTCTAGGAATAAAGGCTCTCAGTTCTCCTAATACTCAATTTAGACACACTCCTTCGTTGAGCTCAAAGACTAGTTCAGAACTTACCATCTGGACAGAGGTTTGGGGAGGAATGGGAAGTGGAGTGATGGAGACGAGAGTTAGGAATATGAAATGACAGTAAGACTCTGCCCTATTTTCTGAAACCAAATTCCCCTTACAACAGAAAACTCATTCTCTCACCCACTCACCCCTGAAACAAATGTTTATAGGAGTTAATTAAGGAAAGAAAGAATTTCCAAGTTAGTAACATATAAAGCTAAAAGATGAAAGCTCATAATGGGCACAAGGTATTTTAATTTATTTTTTTAAATATATTTTATTGATTTTTTTTTACAGAGAGGAAGGGAGAGGGATAGAGAGTTAGCAACATCGATGAGAGAGAAACATTAATCAGCCACCTCCTGCACACTCCCCACTGGGGATGTGCCCTCAACCAAGGTACATGCCCTTGACCAGAATCGAACCCGGGACCTTTCAGTCCACAGGCCAGCACTCTATCCACTGAGCCAAACCAGTCAGGGCTATTTTAAAAGGTATTACATCTGACCATGGGAACATGCTGTAACACTTTACCCAACTGCAAATAGAAAGCAGAGAGCTTGCAGGCAGAGGGACCGGATCAAGGTGAGAGCAGATACAGCGGTTATCAACAGCCTCATAGGTGAGTCACCAACATGCCTTGCCATTTCAATCACCAGGACTCTCCTAAAGATCCCTGTCACTCCAGTCCTTTTGCCCAATCTTCCTCAGGATTCATCCTTCATTCTAAAAACTCAAGTTTTACTAAGTAATGACCATGAAACAAAAACCAGAGCTTAAATTGGAAACACCAAAAATAACAATTCAAACCAATACAGCTTCCTCCTAACGTCAAACCTTTCATACTTTCACAGTGTTAAAATCAACAAGTTCCAAAGAACCCGCCTCTCCCTGCCTAAGCCCCAAGGAGCTCTGACGTTAACTAGCTGGCCTGCCTAGGAAACACCTCCAGAATTCCTGCAAGCTCGTCTGTGCTAAATTTACAGAAAGCTATTCTTCACTTAAGATGCCACAGAGGAATCCTACAGGCACAGCTAAAAAAGGAAAGAACGGAAGGCTTTGTAGGATCTCTTCCTCCCCAAGGGCAGCATCCAGCCACCCCATGCAGCCTCCCTCCAGCCCATCACCATACCACCCACCTCAGCCAGAGGGGGCAGTGTTTCCTTTTTTTGTTTTTTATCCTCACAAAGTTAAAGCCCAAAGTGAACACAAGGCTCAATCCACTGGTCCCCATTCACCCAGTTCCAACCAGAGCCTTTTCAATGCATCACCTCTTCTCCCACAGCGAAGCCGCCCTCAGTAGGAAATGAACATGGTGTTTATAGCAATTTCATTCTCAGACCTCAGGTGACAGAACTGCTGCTTTCAAAGGAAGATATGACTGATTTTTATCCCCGCTTTCTTTTCGGCATTTTAAATACCTCAATGAAAAAAGTGCACGTGATTTAAGCTTAAAAACACGTCACTCCTTATTAAACTACATTTGTGACTATACCTTTGATAATTAACTATTCTGCACAAGGAACTGATCTACACTTGTGATTAAAAAATAAGTAAAATTAGCAGGGTGTTAGATGGTATTGTGGCTACAGTACAGCATATGGCCACAAAGGATATTAAAAAACGTTCTGGGAAATAAGAACTGAGTGACTGTGTCTTGAGTGCTCTGTTTAACATCTTAAAGTTACTGTTCTTCGCACATGCGAGTTAGGGAGGTTCTCTAAAAGATGCGTGGTTTGGTTGTCACCTCAGGATTAGACTAGAACTTCAAAAACAGGAATATTTATACTCATCTATTAGACAGAATATCTACTCTGCGAAAGATGCGTGAGCACTCGATGGACTTATACAGGGGTCTGAAAAGTACCACCCACAGGCCAAGTCCACTTTTGGGGGAGTCCAGGAGGCAAATACATTTTTAAAGGGTTGTGTTTTTGCCCTGACCTGTTTGGCTCAGTGGATAAAGCATCAGCCTATGGACTGAAAGGTCCCAGGTTCGATTCCAGTCAAGGGCATATACCTTGGTAGCGGGCACATCCCCAGTGGGGGAGTATGCAAGAGGCAGCTAATCGATGTTTCTCTCTCATCAGTGTTTCTAACTCTCTATCCCTCTCCCTTTCTCTCTAAAAACTCAATAAAATGTATTTTAAAAAAAGAACATATTAAAGGGTTGTGTTTTGTTGTTTGGTGTGTTTTTTAAAGACATAAAAATATTTACTATCTGGCCCTTTGCAGTGAAGGTTCGCCAGCCCCTATACAAATTTAAAGAGGGAAGAGGGACCCATCTGTAGAAATTTAATGTAGTCAAATAGGTTATATATCCTTAATAGTGCAACTATTATACACCAAAGTAACTGAAATATCTTGACCTAAAAACAGAAACAGGGAACAAATACATGTTATCAAGGAAAAAAAAAACTAGAAAGGGGAAATCAAAAGAACTGGAACAGCTAAGTAGAAGCCAGTATTGTGTAGGCCAAGGTTCCTCAATGCTGGCACTGCTGATGTTGGCGGCTGGGATAATCTGTGGTGTTGGGGGCTGTGTGTACATTGTGAGATGTTCAGCTGCATCCCCGGCCTCTACCCACTAGATGCCAGTAGCACCCTCCACCCAAGTTTGGCCAAACCTGCCAAGTGTCCGCTGATAGGCAAAATTATACCACCCACCCGCCTATCCCCTGACCCGCTGAGGTTCACTGCTGTAGGTTACTGTCCTTTTGTCCCCGCCTGCGACGCTAGCAAAAGACACTATTCCCCAAGTAGGTTTTCTCTGGGCCCTAAGGGAAAGAAGGAAAGCAGCAATCACAACAATAGCAAACCAGAGATCCTGTAAACACAAGTATTGGACAGTGAACCTGAGCGTTCGGAGTAGAGTAGCCTGGCACCAGGACCAGACCAGACTTACCTAAAACGCTGTGCCTGCTGAGCTAATGGTCCCGGGTACCTTCTGTTTGGAGACTGGTACAGCTGGGAAAGGATGGCCTGATTGGTTTTTTGGCTCGGATTATTAGCAAACTTTACAGTGATTGGCTCTGTGGCACCAGGAGGTTTCTGGCCGTTTAGGCCTTTGATAGCTTCTTCTGCCTCAATCCGCTTGTCAAATCGGATAAACCCTACACCCCTTGATATGCCTATGGTAGATTTGGGTAAGGATTTGGGAAAGAGAGAGTGGAAAGAGAGAGGAGGAAAAGAAGAAAAGGATAAATTAATTTTTTCTTCTCAAGAATGTGTTTCACCCCCACGTTATATCTGCCACAAAATCAGAGGAGACGTTTACCTTAACTTAGTAGCAATTGAGTCTAAAATCACAGATTTGTATGTTTTAATGCATGAAGCCACCTATACAATTGGAATACCCATTATCACAGACCTCCCCATGAGCTAACAAGAAGAGGGAACACACTGTACGTCCACGTTTTCTCTCCCTCCAACACACTCTCTTTAATAATGTCAGCTGCATGCCTGAGTTTCATTTTCCCAATTATGCTGCTGGACAAACAGTAATGACGGGCACAGTAGCTCCATTTCTTGTAACAAGGAGAACAGGCATTTGCTAAAAATGCTTAAAAGCTATGCTAAAAATATATGCACCGTGGTAGAACGATTTACTTCGGCTCAATTTTTAAATATAATTCAACTTAATAATATAATACAAGAAAAATGTCTGAAGAGGTTTTCCGGGTTCCCTGAGGCTTCTCCTCTGCTTCAGCCAAGCTGTACTTTATGTGAAAGAGGTGAAAGGGGTTTTAAAAATAAATAAAACAGAAGGGAAGCCTCAAAGTGCCTGGCTTTAGCAGCCTTACTCCCAAGCACGGACACCGTCCCCTGCCTCCCACTGTTCCCACGTGGAGAATGGGAAAGCGGAGAGATGACCTAATACCTGCCCAGCTTCTGCGAAATGGTAGAGGGAAGCCCAACTCATTCCATTTAATTAGCTAAACAGGCCAGTGGGGGTGGCCGTGGCTGGCCGTCCTGAGATGAGCAGTTGCAGGGAAGGAGACATTTCTTGGCCAGCGAATGGGTACCAGCAGTACCGGCTTGGAACTAGTAGCTAGAAACGTCTAGATGATTCAGAGAATGTCATCGAAGAAAAGAACGAGAGGCTACTGAGAAAGGCGGGCTGAGAAAACACACTAGACCATCCTGATTTATGGAAACTGAAAATGCATGCAGGTTCTCCTTGCTTTACAAATTAATACCGGGTAAGCACAATGGCTTAGAATTTCATTCTAAGGTAGAGAAGGTTTTCCCCCCAATATGCTTACCTCTGACAGTCCCTGCCACTTCACCTTCCCTATTTTAGGTATATCTGTTGCACATGATTACCACCTGATAGGTGAGGAACAAAACTGCAGGGTTTTTCATGTCAGGTAAAAGGAATAATGTTTGCCTTGAAAGCCATACGTAGAAAGATGAAATGGTGACATGACAGGGGATATATTCTTTTAATTATCTACTTGCTCCTATGAGGAATTAGTAACCCCTGGGGCTGAACTATTCCATGAAGCAAGCATCAGATTAACACTGAAATGGCCTCTACACAGCCCGTCATCTAACCCAGGAGTCCTCACACATGAGCAGGCACCAAGCCCACCCTCACAGCTCAATTTATTAGGTTTTGGGGGGGAGGGGGTGGCGGCCAGGTCGTTGTGTTTCTAACAATAGGTCCCAGGAGGATGCGGATGCTGCCGGTGCAGGACCACACGAGAATCGCCACCTTAACCAGGTGGCAGGGTAGGTCCACCTGTGAGCCGAAGTACTCAGGATGGACTTGCAGCTCAAGACAAGGCCCTTCTGCAACACAGGTGACACCTGCTCACAATTCACTGCAAAACCCGTGGGCCATCCTCCCAAGCACGCGTGTGATGGGAGCGACTGCTCTACACAGAGCTCTCATGTGTGGGGCTTAGCCTCCTGTGCGTCTAATGAACAGCACAGGGGAGCATGACATGGGTGGCTTCTGATCAAATTCAGATCAACTAAACGGTTTCCCCTCGAAGAATTAAACACCTTGGCCTGATTTAATTCTGTGGTTAATCTGCCTCTTTTAAAAAACAAAATATGACACTCTGGTACACAATGCATCTCTCATGGTATTGACATTATAAGAGAGGGAGAGAGAGAGAGAAGGAAAAGGAGAGAGAGGAAAAAAAAGGGAGAATGAAAGAGGGGAGAAAGAAGAAACACAAAGAAAGAAAAGAGGAAAGCCTACTATTTTCATTTTAAAAACCCACAAAACCTTAATGTGAGTGCTTGAGTTGAGTCTATGGCACTACAGGTGATTTTCCCCTTTTGCCATATTTCTCTATTTTCAATATGTTTTAAATAGAGTAAGTACTGCACTTGTAATAGGAAAATATAACCTGTACTCGATTTTTAACATCCATAATCAAATCTATATTGCTGGGTTTTAACTAAAAGCTTTCCAGAAGAGCTCCCTGGGATACAGAAGTTTTAATAAACATACTAGTCTTCTCGTTTCAGTTTGGTTAAAGTTAACAACAGGCATAAAATAAATGCTTAACATTCAAATTCTCAAACTCTTACATGTGCGGACACAACACAGCACAGGCCTGGAAATCAGCCTCAACAGCAATTGCCAGAGTTGCTGTAGTGTCGCCTGCCCTCGGAGGACAGCCTGCATGTTGCTGCCCCGAACTACGCATTTCACAAAAATAAAATCGCTTATTAGAACTTTATGAGGAGGATGGGGGCTTCTCTCGCGCAGCAGCTTGGAAATGAAGATTACAGCATCAGTAAATTCATTACAAGCCATGAAACAGGCTTCAAACCTGCACCTTCAGGGTGGCAATGACTCAAGCTCACTCAACTCCACTCCACAACCTATTTTTATCCATGCATATTTATGAACAATTCCAGCAGAAAATTGCATTTTCTGGCCCACATATACCTTTGATGTGTTCCAGAGGCAAGACTGCTGTAGGGGAAGGCAGCACATTTCACAATGTGCCAGGCAGAAAGTGTGAAAGATTCCCCGGGGCGGCTGCCTACTTACCAGTGACCTGGTCAACGAGGATGCGAGAAGTAATAATGCGTCCATATTGTGAAAAAAGCTGTTCCAACTCCTTCTGAGTCATCGTCTTTGGGAGTCCACTGACGTACAAATTTGCATCTCTGATGGAAGCTGAACTTGGGCGAGCATAGGAAACCTGGAAAAGGGGGACAAAATCAGACATACGTGCAAACTCAAGTACCTCCCTGCAGAACCTCAAAGGTGGCCTCGAGTTAGTGAGTGGTTTGTCTGTAAGGACCGTACAACAAACACTGAAGTTAAAGCAAGCCTAGCACTGCCTGTTTTACTCAGTGCTGGAGCAATTCTAAACCAATGGGAAATGCCATCTCCCCCCACCCCCGACCCGTGGAGAGAATATTTTCCCCTAGATTTGTGAGTTTCCAAACAGACCAGTGATGCACACAGCACAGGGCTGGCTACTTGTTTCTTAACAGATGGTCCTCAGTGGGGCCAACCTCTAAACTAGGGACTTAGGCTCAATCCAATGATTAAGCCTAAGGACTCTAAAGTCATCTGATATTACTGTAACCTGTTTTCAATTCTCCCATCTCCAGGGGAGATGGTGCCACATTTCTAAACAACTTACCCTGTTATCATTAAATACGCCCCTTTGATTACTCCAAAATAACGTTTTATTGCCAGTAAATTCCCAGATTTAAATATGTGCTTGAGCTGTATCCCCTGTCATCCTATTGTTGTCTTGCTCACAAGTCTTTCTAATCTTGATTTCAAAAGATCTTAAACCTGTTTATTGACTTTACCTGTAATTTTACATATTCTTTCAAAAAGCTTGCTATCTTTGATATATAGTACCCCAAATCCTACTAGGATAGAAGAGAAATAAGTCCAAGTTGTTTATAATCAACATTCTTAACGTAAGTTCATTCAAGGAGGAACTACAGCTGTCTGTAATTGATTGACTGTAATTTGCTCTCTGCCTATAAGCTATCTCTGCCAAGTTTTAGATAGCTGGGTCTTATGTACTACTAGAGGCCCGGTGCACAAAAATCTGTGCATTCGGGGGGGTCTCTCAACCCGGCCTGTGCCCTATTGCAGTCTGGGACCCCTTGGGGGTTGTCCACCTGCTGATTTACGCCAGCTCCCGGGGCGATTAGGCCTAAGCTGGCAGTCAGACATCCCTCTGGGGGATGTCCACTTGCTAGCAGGGAGCAGGCCTAAGCTGCAGTCGGACATCCTTAGTGCTGATGAGGAGGCAGGAGAGGCTCCCACCACCACTGCTGTACTGGCAGCCATCAGCCTGGCTTGTGGCTGAGCAGAGCTCCCCCTGTTGGAGTGCACTGACCACCAGGGGCAGCTCCTGCATTGAGTGTCTGCCCCCTGGTGGTCAGTGTGTGTCACAGTGACCAGTCATTCCCAGTCATTCTGCTGTTAGGGTCAATCTGCAGATTACCCTTTTATTATATAGGATTCCTGATCACATTCTCTTTGGTTTTAAGTGTAAGCGCTTTTAGACTACCTGCAATGATAAAAACGTCACAATATATCCCCTCTTCCAGATTGTTCATGACAAAGGCAAATGGGTCTAATTCTAGGACTGACTTACGGGGTACCATGTTATGATAACTTCTGCCTGCGCATTTCTCCATTAGTATCCACTTTCAATCTACTTCCTTATTTTTAAAAAAACTTTTCAATTTAAACAGTTTTTGATATGCAATATTTTCTCCATGGCTTAAATTATGCTCATAGCCCTTTGTGTATTTTTTTTAATTTCCCAGGGGGTTAAAAAAGCAAGCCAGGTTTAATACTACTTTATAAAAGGTCTTGCTATATTTTATCCCTATCCTAATGGTGTGAACATTTAATACTCTTATCCTTTATTCAAAGTTTGCTTATTAACTTAACACCTGTTGTCCCAAAGGCTATATTAGCACTATCCTGTCCTACAGGCAAAGAGAGAAGATAAATAACTAGGCATGTGCTACTCTTTTTTCTGCCTAAACCAGGGGTTCTCAACCTGTGGGTCGCGACCCCTTTAGGGGTCGAACGACCTTTTCACAGGGGTCGCCTAAGACCATCCTGCATATCAGATACTTACATTACAATTCATAACAGTAGCAACATTACAGTTATGAAGTAGCAACGAAAATAATTTTATGGTTGGGTCACAACATGAGGAACAGTATTTAAAGGGCCAGAAGGTTGAGAACCACTGGGGCCCCAGACCCTTAAGAACAATGAACTTAAGGAATAATAGTGTATGCAAAAAATAAGAAATGAAGGAAAATTCCAAGTGATCAACAAAAGCAACAGAAATGGACACTAGTCTTGGGATATAAACATAAAGCCAACGTATTTTATTCTTATGCTGTCAGTGAGTAAAGAACAATTCCCAATTCTCTAGTGGGCAAGCTAGAATCCCACTGCTTGGACCCCCCTGGTATCTAATGGTCTCCAGGCCTTCACTTCAGGGGCAGGGAGCTCTCAGTCTGCTCCAGATCACATTAAAGAAGTGTTCCCTTTATGAAGAGCCATTTTCCACGGGCAACAGAGTAAGCGTCTTCTCAAAGTTAGGCGGCTAACTTGCAATGGCTGATGAAGCAGGCAGGCAGGCTAGGCTCTCCATGAGCTCAAACACGGCATGAAAGTGTAGTAACAGTAGGTCAAGGTGACAGCTCTCCAGGCAATGTGCCTGGCCTCAAAACTAGCTTCTGTCCATGACGGACAAATTCTTTAAGTCCATTACCACACAAGCAGTAGTACTGGCTTTACATGGTTATTGGGAATAATTAAATAAATAGTCTCTGAAGCACATAAAACGCTGAGCACAAAGCCCAAAAACCTAGGTGACTTTATTATAACTATTATTTACCTCTACATGCACCTGAAAATGCAGGTAAGGACCCAGACTATTAGCCTTGGGAATAACCTGAGCCCATTACTGTGTTCCAGAAAATTTACTCATGCAGTGACATTTACTGCTTTGTGCATTTCAGAGGAGTGTGGGTGGAGTGTTTTAAAAGTTATCCTAAAATATATTTAGGAAAACGGGTTTATATTTAGTGCTTATATAAAAGCTTTGAAAACATACTTGGGTCAGTTATGTTATCTGCTTTTAGTTTTCCTTCAGTTCACATTGCTTCTTTAATTCGCAGCCTGTAGTGACTATACTGTCTTATTTTCTGTATTCTTGATACATGTAGATACTGAAGAACCTGTCCCTTCCTAGACATAGTAAATGACTCCCCTGGTGAACACAACTTTGACATACAAACCAACCAATCCAGAGCCCACACTGCTATCTCCTTTAACTCACTAAACCACTATTTCCCCTGCCCTAAGTCACTGCAGGGCCAGGTACTAGACAACTAGGAACTAGCCTATAGCCCAGAGCTCTCCAAAATTATTCCAACTACCTAATGCTAACTTTACACACCTTACTCTAGCCTCCCCATGCTTTCCTCCCACTAGAACCCCATGAAGGCTCGGGAGGCTCTGCCCTCTCCCCTCTGACACATGACTGCCCCTGGTGCTTCCCCACATGGTATGTTGTGTTGGTTTCTAGACATTTATGAGTATAAACTTCTTCCTTTATAACAAACATTTCTGCGTGTGCAGGTCATATCATACCTGATCAACACAAATCAAATCCTGGGTACACTTTTAGCACACAACCATATTGTAAAGGCCCCAAGAACTGATAACAAATCTCAAAACAGTATTTTTTAGTAACTTTGTCAATGAACTGGTTCCAGTCGCCATAGGCAGGACAGAGGTAGGAAATTGTATGCAAACTCGTGGAGGTGACAAACACTATTCCCATTTCCCTTACACTTAGGGGCTTCTGAGACTTTATTTGCAAAGCATTTTCAAATACAGTGTTTTATTTGTGCCTCACAACAACTCTGTGAGGTAGGTAGGGCACACATTAGTATTTTATTGCTGGGGAAATAGGTATTGACAAGGCAAATCGCATGATTAATGTCATACACACGTGTTGGACTCTTGATTCCAATTCCAATCTTCTGACCCCATTTCTTGTCTACTTGTCTGGTTCCTCTGCCACAATACCACACGATAACAACTAGCCTGGTACACTTGTTCTGAGAGTTTAGGAAAATTAAATGCCCAATGGTTATTTCTTAAATACTCACAGAGTGAAAGTGAGCAGAACAGAAAACATGATGGTACTAGACATGACAATTAAGTCAAAAGTTATTTTATTTCATTTTTCATTAATATTTTTAAGTCACTTTTCCCAGGAAAAGGATGAGTGGCCAGCAATTGTAATTAACTAGAGAAACTATACATCGTTATCAGAATTTTGGAATTAGTTTTATTACTTTCTTATTTTTAGAACGTAATTAAATGAGTAATGCACCACCCACTCCACCCCTGCCCACTTCCTGAAATTTTTTAAGGGCAACTGTCCCCCTCCCAGAGCACTATCCTGTGTCTCACGCCTGCAATTTTATTATTTCTGGGATCAAAGCCGCTCCCTTTCCCTCCCTCTAGCAAAGATAGCACTACAACCCACACCCTCCCTCTTCCAGGAAAACATGTCTTCTCTTCCTTCCATCATGAAGGATTATAAACAGAAACTACACTGAGACCAAAGGAGGAAGAAGACTGTAACAGTAGGATAAGGACTTACACCTTTGAAGATTCAAGTAAGTTTCCAGATCAAATTTTGCATCTGGCAATTGTCAGCCACCTTCGCTTATTCTGACGTTTTCTGTGGATGTGGAGTATGTACTGGTGCCTTACTTTAACACTCACTGAGAGAACCACGCTTGGACTATCTTAACCCTCAAAATGTTGTCTATCTTTGTGGTTCTTCAAGACTAAAATCCCTTGGAGAAGACCCAAGAGATGGTTTTGTTTTGTGGCGAGTTCTGTATGAGAAATACTTTAGTAGGATGAACCTCCAGCTTCTGTCCCAGTGGGGTCAAAAAAAGTTCCTCCTTCACCAAGTGCAAGCTGTTCTCCAAACAACATGCTCTGGATTAATACATGGGTTTGGATTTTAAATTTTCACTGCCATTTAAACAGGTGAATATGTAATGCCTGAAAAGCAAGGTTATAAAATGTCAAAACTACTAAGTGAAGGATCTAATTTAAGAGGCAGCTAGAGAGTCTGCAATTTAAATATTTAAAGATAACACAGGGAGTACTACACTGAACAGCAATCTACTCCAATGACAGCAATTTAAAACTTAGGCTGATGCAAGAATTTCCCACAACCTTCCAAGTGATATAATAAACAAAGACAAGCAATACTGAGATTACGTGAGGGAACAGAAAGAGAGGCAGTTACAAGTACCAGGCAGATAAATACTCTGGCCAATAGTTTCTCCATTTGTTCTTCACCAATGAGAGCAGATTGGACAAAATAGAGATAAAAATACATGAATCAAAGTAATGAGGTCTCAAAAACGGAGTAGTTTAAAACACAGTATACTTCTTAAAATTAAAAACTCATTTCTTCATCAGCAACTGAAACTAATTATACAATAACCATTCAGGGAAGCATGTGAAGAATGAGCTATCAAAACCAAGTTAATCACTTTGGCTGGGTGGTTCAGTTGGTTGGAACGTCATCACATACACCAAAAGGTTGCAGGTTCGATCCCAGTCAAGGTGGGTACAGGAGGCAACAGAATGATGTTTCTCTCTTATATCAATACTAGTGGCCCAGTGCATGAAATTCATGCACATTAAAAGGGGATTAGAGGAAATATTTTAATATTGCTATTTGCCCTTTCTCTATAATAAAAGTGTCAGAGATTAAAGAAAATTAGTAAAACGTATATGAAAATCTTCCTCCTGTCAGAGTCTGGGGTGCACCATGGAACCTAGAGTCAAGTCTTCAAACACCCACGTGCACCTCAAAATCGCTCGAGACACAAACCTGGCTGGCCCCCCTTCATTGGGCTAGATCCAGACCTGGCCGGTCCCACCCTGTCAAACCCTGCCAGGTAGGGGGGTGCAGTCTCAGGTCCCCTGGGTGCCAGGGCAGGAAGGCACAGCCTGAGGTCCCCCATCAAGCCCCACTGGGTGGAGGGAGTGGCCTGTGATCCCCCAGCCTGGCACCGGGGCAAGGGGCACAGTCTGAGGTCCCCTGGCCTGGTGCTGGGGTGAGGGGGCATGGCCTAAGGTCCCCCGGCCAAGCACCAGGGCAGGGAGCACACCTTGAGGACCCCTGTCAAGTTCTGCTGTGTGGGGGGCATAGCCTCAGGTCCCCTGGTCTGAAGCCAGGGTGGGGGGCATGGCCTGAGGTCCCCCATCCTGGAACCAGGGAAGAGGGTGCAGCCTGAGTTCCTCTGACCTGGTGCCAGGGCAGGGGGAGCAGCCTGAGGTCTCCCATCAATCCCTGCCGGGTTAGGGGTGTGGCCTGAGGTCCCTCATCAAGCCCCGCTGGGTGGTGGGCTTGGCCTGAGGTCTCCTGTCAAGCCCTGCGGGTGGAAGACACGACCTGAGGTCCCCTGTAAAGCCCCATGCAGGAGGTGGGTGGGCATGCAGCCTCAGGTCCCTGCTGATTGCTCCTTAAGGCTCGTTATGGGAACTTAGCCTCTGCTGTGGGTGCAAATTGACCAGAGTGACAGTCAATTTGCATATTCCCTCTTTATTATAAAGGATTTTTCTCTCTCTCCCTTCTTTCCCCTCTCTCTAAAAATCAGTAAAAACTTATCCTCAGGTGAGGAATTTTTTTTTTAAAAGGGACACAATTACAATATACAGAATTAAAAGGAATGGAAATATGGATAATACCTGGTATTTTAAATGTGCTCTGTAAAGTTTAAAATCCCTGAACATTACTTTCAATACAAGTCCATTTAAATGCTTGTCCAAAAACACAACTGCCTCCGCTTCTGACTCATCAACGAAAAGATCAGTGACAAAGGACATTAATGCAAGAGATTAAGATGATAAGGTCTATAAATGAATAAAGCAATTCCTTCTTCATTAAACGAAGGGCATTTGAAAAATCTCCCACTGGTGAGATCACCACTGAACAACTTCTATTACTTGTCAATTATTGACTGAGACTACAAACATCCTGAAAATTAGACACTTGCCACTTCTAAAGCTCCATTCAATCTCTCCCTCCCTCGGAAGAAGTGTGTGCTCACGGTCAATCATCGTTGTGCCTATTTAAATGGAGAGTTAATCGCTGTTCTTATAAAAGATGGAGTCTTGATGGGACGTATCATCACTAAGTGAAAGTCAGCTGTGACTCTGGTGCACAGTAACACAGGTCTTGTGCCCACAGCAAGGCCTGATAGACAGGTGACCCACACTGGACCCTCTAAAAGAACTCAAAGGTAAAATACACAGAAGGATATGGTCTCTCATCTCAACTCAGATCTCAAAATTCACCCCAAAGAAGGACGGGTACTTTGATCTTCTAAGTGCAAAATCCTAGCAGGAACAGGACTCAAAACATACATTGAGGCATATACAGGTAGCCTAGGCCAAGATTAGGTTTTTACATAAAAACAGACATGATTCACAAAAGCCTGCGAGAATAGAGCAAACAGAAATAGGTCCATCAGGAGCTAAAGAACAGCTTCAGCAAAGGTGTTAGAGCTAAAAGGAACACTGACACCTACCAGGAAGGCTTAGGGAAGGTATTATACATTGGGGTAGTTACCTTTAATAGCTATTTCGAGACACAGAATTTAGAAAAACTACATCAACGGGAAATACAGATGGAACCTCAAATGTTACTGAGACTGGATTTGTTGAATTCTTTAAGTCTACACAAAGATTGTGTTCATTCAAGCGAGTAGCTCAAAGATACTGAGGAATACATCTGATCATGTTATGCTCTGCTTCAGTTCCCTCAGGGGCTCCCTAATGCTCTAAGATTAATTTCAAATGTCTCAGTCCTTCATGCTCAGGACACTAAAGTACGTCTTCTATACAAAAACACACAATCTTCAATGTTTCCCAGTGCCTTCTGCTCTCTCACTTCCCTGGTTGTGTCCAAAGACACCAAACAGAACCTTGGAAGGGGATTCAAGGACCGTACCCCTCTGTCAAGGGCGGTTCCTTTAAACCATTGGCTGCAACAGTCGGAAACCACACAACTTTCTGGCAAAATGAGTTATTGGGAAGATGAGCAGACATTCACAGGGAAACACAAGAGAGACATTCAGGAAGGTAAGAACCTTGGTTTTGCTAAATATCTCCTTATATACATCTGAAACAAATCAAAACGAGTCACACCATTATGACAGTTACTGTGTTTCTTCTAGAAATTCCTGTGAATTATTTGAGAAAATCTGGTATTGGTGGGATGTGGGGGGAGGACTGAAGAGAGAAAAATCAAACTAAGAACCCTACAACGAGTGTTTCACACCATTAAATAAAAAGGTATCCAGCACAGTCAGAATCTCTTAGGTATCAAACATGCCTGCTTTTTTAAAAAAAACACTGCATGCCATGTAACAGAGAGTAAAAACAGTAAGTAGTTGTTTACAGGCGACAGACTACCCAACTTCACATCATGTTGGAGCTCTAGTGCAACCTATGAAATGAACTTCCAGGCAGCTGGTTCTTACATACATCCAAGGTAAAGACAGCGCTAAGACTTAATAATGTCATTAAGTGATTATAGATGGCATTGTTAAAAGCAACACTAAACCCACTGAATAGCCACAGAAAAACAAATGAAAGATTTGTACTAAGCAGCGAATCATAAACTGGACACATGACAAATTGAATTTCCTTTTTCACACACCTTCAACTCAGCCTCTGAAAGACTAGGCTGAGCAGAATTTATTAAATGCTACCGAACACCGTGCCATCCATGTGTATCAACTAAATGAGGGTCCAAACAGGCTGTCTTTGACTGACATCTTCATCTTTTATTGAAGTGCGGTAGTTGGCATATCCTATCTGTCCTTTTATTGTTGCTTCTGCTTGGCTGCTATACTCACTTGGTTCAAAGGTTCTCATGCTGATAAAGGCCAACAGGGAGTCCACAGTAGAGATAGTCTTAAAATGCAACTCAGAGAAGCCACAAATGCCTTCCAAATTCCTAAAGACCTCTGCATGTAAGAATTCAACAAAGAATAAAACACAAGCAGAGCAATGGTATGAGTATGGCATCCGAGGAAGGAGTGGTGGTGGGTAAATGAAATTCACTACCACAGTGGTGGTGGATTAGTTATGCCAAGGTCTAAGCAGGAATCTATCAATCAAAATATTCCATATTCCATTTCCAAACCTAAAGCCACCACTTAGCCCATTAAATTGTTAAGAAGCGATTACACTAAAGTGGCACACACACAAAATAGATGGAGTTCCAGCTGTAACCAGCAGAGTCCATTCCTACTCGTTCTACCTTAGAAGTGTCAGTAGTGGTTAAGAAAGCAGACTCCCTTACTTTTAACATTAAAAATGAGAAATGAGCCCAGCCAGTGTGGTTCAGTGAGTAAGCACTGACCCCATGAACCAAGAGGTCACCAGTTCAATTCCGATCAGGGCACATGCCTGGGTTGCAAGTTCCAGCAAGAGGCAGCTGATCAATGTCTTTAATTCTCTATCCCTTTCCCTTCCTCTCTAAAATCAATAAATAAATAAAACAAAAAACTATTAAGCCCTAACCGGTTTGACTCAGTGGATAGAGCATCGACCTATGGACTGAAGGGTCCCAGGTTCGATTCCGATCAAGGGCATGTACCTTGGTTGTGGGCACATTCCCAGTAGGGAGTGTGCAGGAGGCAGCTGATGGATGTTTCTCTCTCATCAATGTTTCTAACTCTCTATTTCTCTCCCTTCCTCTCTATAAAAAATCAATAAAATGTATTTTTTAAAAAAACTATTAAAAATACATAAAAATGAGAAATGACCCTGTATTTATATGGGCACATAATTTTTAAAAACTTTAAGCATGAATAGGAGGCAGAAGAAAATGTGTTATTACTGGTGAGGCTCTGGCTACAGCAGAGTGTACCATGAAGTAGTGGCCAGAAATTAATGCTTGTACTAGAGCGAAGTCAAGGAGTAGAACCAAAGGCATGGAGTCACACAGAGCTAGGTCCAGATCTGGGAGCTGCTGCTTGCTTGCCAGTTACATAACTCTGGAATAATTCCCTTTGGTACTTTGAAGCCTTCATTTCTTTATTTGTAATTTGATGTTTAACACTCCTTACCTCAGAGGGACCTCATAAGGATTAAACAGAGTAACAGAACTATTAACACAGAGCTGGAGAACTATAGTAATGTTTTAATCATAATGTAATGATTTCATGTGTATAATCTTGTAACAGCACAGCTAATGACAGCCCCTGACACTTATTAAGTTCTTCCCATGTGCCAGGCACTATTCTGGGTATGTTACATATACTAACTCAACTGATCCTCACAAGTGTATGAACTGAGTATTATTTTAGCATCCCAGTTTATGAAAGAAAAAACTCAAATATACCACTGTCTCTTAGATCACATAAGAAGACACATGTCGAGAGGGAGAACTTGACTCAAGGAAGAAGCATCACTTTAACAGAAAAGCAGTTCAAAGATGAAATAACTAGGGTGTTTTCCAAAGTCATGGCTGTTATAGAAATTACTGTGTATTATTACATTAAAATACAATTTGTAATTACGACTTACAATTATGATTTTATAAAACATTGCTTGTATTTTGTAAGACAATGGCAGATCAGAGTATGTGAGAGCCTGAAGCCTGGTTGAAGTCATGAGGCTGGTACAAAAGGCCAACTTGATTTTATTTCTCTAATCAAAACCCTCCCACTTCTTCCTTCTCTCTCGTAGAGATCTGCTAGACCCTAAAGTGAGGTGCAGGATGAAACACAGAGGGTACTTTTTGGGGAGACAGTGATAGAAACAATAATGGGCTTTCAAATTGCACCAGATTTAAGGTTAGGGCCACATATATGTCTCTGAATGTGGAACGGGCTACAAGGCTCTGCAATCGGTGGCTAAAACAACGCGACTTCACAGAGAATAAACCAACACTAAGAAGGCTAGACTAGTAGGCAGCACTGTAGATTCTTCACTTGGGACACTTCCATTAAATACTTCCTGAGGACTTAAGAGGCCGGAAGGAGAAAGGACCCAGTGTCCCGGGTATTTGGGCTTCTCCTCAGCCAGACAGCAGGCTGCTTCAGTGCCTCCTCCCGGAGTAGCAATGCTGTTATATTATCAGGCATTAAGCTCCCACAGGGTTGTAACTAACATTTTATATATATATATATATATATATATATATATATATATATATATATATATATATATATATATATATATATATATATAATGTCTAACACACCCCACGTAGGCACTCCAGTATCTCCTGGCAGGGGCTACTTCTGAAGTACCTCTCAGGCAAGATGATGAGAAGATGCAGAACTTGCCCAAACCTCTTGGAAACAATATGAAAATTAAACTGGCTTATACTGGTAGAAAAACAGACGTACTCCTCCACTTCTTCGAAAGCCGTTCCCCAGTAACAGCTTCTTAAGGTCCTTCCAACACACTACCTGGTGAAAGCAGAGTGGAGCTGTTTAAGAAAAGCCGCCATGGCCTGGTGGCTCAGTTGGTTGGAGCACCGTCCCGTACATCAAAAGGTTGTGGGTTTGATTCCTGGTCAGGGCACACACAGGAAGTGACCAATCGATGGTTCTCACACTGATGTTTCTCCCTCTCTCTCGCTCTCCCTTCCTCTCTTTCTGAAAATCACCAAAAACGTATCCTCATGAAAGGATAAAAAAGAATAAAAACCAACTAGTACTGGTCAGCAATGTATCGGGGGAAAGGTTCTCCACAAGCCAATCTTGGTGGGTGCACATCCTAGGGCTTCCAACGAACTCTTTCATCGAAGGTTTGACAGAGAGAAAATATGTGAGAGAGAGACGGGCAGACAAAGACAAGGGCAGATGGACATTATGTAGAAAATCTCCCATAAAGGGATAAGAGTTAAATCTTCATTTACGGTAGAAAAAAGAAAAAGGAGCAGCAAGTCCCTCACACATCCTTCATTTGACTGTGTCTTCAATGAGTAGTAACGCCTACCAAGAAGTAAGACTCGCACTTTTAATTTCACTTCAATTGTGAATATTTCTCTCTCTTTGAGAATCCAGAGCAGGTCTCTCCTATTTCTTATAAACAATATAGAGGAACTTCCTCATTCAGGATTTATTACTAGGAGCCTAAGTTTTCTGTGAGGTGCCTTGAAGACAAAGATGACTGCCTTCAGAGAGCAGACCACAAACAGGAGAGAAAAGTCCTGTGCAGTGAAAACTAAGTCCTTTTAAGCGCCAAATAAAACTTGGTCAATAATGACCATGGTATAGGCAGAGGATGACCCAAAGCAGGAGGGAAGACTAGGATTCTGTGTATTTAAGGATGAAGAGCCCAGCTGAGACAAACATTCTGTAGGACAATGGAAGCACTGAACAGGGAGCTGGGGCAGATTCTGGAGCTCTTCAATGTCAGCTGAAGCTTTTCTGAGTAAGGCAGTCACAGTCTACAGAAATGCGTATGTCACATACCTGTACCATATGCAGACAGGTCTGCCATCAGAAGCCATGTGAGGAGAATAGTCAAAATCGGTGTGGCAATAAAAAGATAATTTAAATACCACCTGCAATAAGTTTCCTTTTGTTCTATAGCTAGAAGAAAAACTGCTTTGTTCTATAGCTAGAATAAAGTTCACTCAGATGTCCAAGTCTTCTTTGACCTACTTACACACACAGTAATAAAAATATAACGATCCTTTCTCTGTGCAGACACTAAATACTCCATAGAAAATGTCCATTGTGTTGCCATTTGTAAATTTCTTAACCGAGACTCACAGGTCACCAGGAATCTTTGCAGAACAAGGCAGGTGTGTCTGCAAACAAATGAATTCATCTGCCCAAAATTCACCCCAGTAGTTCTTGTAAGTTAGGTCTTCACTTAAGAAGTATAAATGTAAAATATGGGTCCAGGTGTAATCAAGTTTTGCTACCAACCATTGTTTTGTAGAAGGTTATTACTTGGTAAAATAAGTGCACTTTATCGTCTTCTGGGGCAAGTTTTTTCCAAAAAGTACATGTCACTTAAAGGCCTGTCTGCACCTTTGGACGAGACGTTCCTAAATGTGCTACCTTTCTTCTTCTTCTGCCTGATAAACCGTGTCATGTGAAACCCTCTGGCCTCTGAGAGCACTGCAGAGGCCTCTCGACAGGCAGTGACTGGCCCATCCACTGCGCTCTCATTCACTTAGACATTCACATGATGGCCACAGGAGGCGGGGCCGCCTCCCCTGCTGCACAATGACCCCAAGGAACAGATCCCACCTTGTCATATTTTAGCACAGCTGCCTGGTACATCCTAGGCACTTAAAATACTTGATGAATCAAGTACTTATTTAATTACTCACAGATAACCCCCACCCCAGATGGTATAACCATGACTGTACAGACCTAGAAAACAATTTAAATTCAATGTTTTTAACATCACCTTTCACTTTTTTGGTCCTTTATTTGAGGAGCGGGGAGAGAAGGGGATGAACATTAATAACTTTTAGAGCACATGACCTTCCCTGAAAACTAAGCGACTAAACCATTGCTCTTGTTATGGTTCCACATACAGGCAGTCCTTGGGTTACACGGGACTCAACGTACATCATTTCGTGGTTACGCCGCCATCTCCCATTTACAGTATTTATAGAAAAAGCAAGTTCTGTCATCTTGACATATGTACATATGTGCTTTATTTTTTTTTTTTTGGTATTTATTCAGCACAAGTAAAGGTCAGGAATTATCTTCCTTTTAAATGTTTTTACTGTTTCACTTTATTACTGCTGTGTATGTGCTCCATGTGAGTGGCATAGGTGCTTATGTAGGTGGGTTCCGACTTACGTTGAAAATCGCATTAAGTCACGCCATAGGAACTGATCTCCGACATAACCCAAGGACTGCCTGTAATATAGTAAGGCCCTTACGGGATGGGACTCTTTTTAAAGAAATATATTTTTATTGATTTCAGAGAGGAAGGGAGAGGGAGAGTTAGAAACGTGAATGATGAGAGAGAATAATTGATCGGCTGCCTCCTGCACATCGCCTACTGGAGATCAAGCCTACAACCCAGGCACGTGCCCTTGACCAGAATCGAACCCGGGACCTTTCAGTCTGCAGGTCAACACTCTATCCACTGAGCCAAACTGGCTAGGGTTGGAATAGGACTCTAGAAGGTGATAATCAGTTTCACTAAACCTTTAATGTATATTAAAATAGTATCCAAACTTCCAAAGGAAAATTCCTAACAATCTTTTTCTTAAACAAAGGCCATTTTACTTGTATAATTCCCCCTTAAACACCTGTTGTAAATGTTAAACAGTCTGCAACCCATGCTTGTACAAACAGAACCTCATGCTTGTACAGGCACACCTCCTGCATATTATACAATGGGCCAACCTCCTGCTTGTACCACAGGCAGACCTCCTGCTTATACAACGGGTCAACCTCCTGCTTGTACCACAGGCACACCTCCTGCTTATACAACGGGTCAACCTCCTGCTTGTACAACGGGTCAACCTCCTGCTTATACAATGGGTCAACCTCCTGCTTGTACAACAGGCAAACCTCCTGCTTATACAATGGGTCAACCTCCTGCTTGTACAACAGGCACACCTCCTGCTTATACAATGGGTCAACCTCCTGCTTGTACAACAGGTCAACCTCCTGCTTATACAACGGGTCGACCTCCTGCTTATACCACAGGTAGACCTCAGGGTTTATTTACTGTGTGTCACAGATGTTATGTTTTTTTTTACAAATTGAAGGCAAGACCCTCCACTAGCAAAAAGATTACTATCAATTTTTTTGTGGTAGTCTGGACTAAAATCCACATCTCTGGGGTATGCTGGCATCCCAAGTAAACTGTTACAGCCAAGACTTAGTATTTAAACCCAACTGTCAAGTATCTAGTGTGTGCACAAGTGTATGTGTATATACACACAAGCACACAAAAAATTTAGGAAACCAGCTCACTTTCTTTCAAGGGTAGCCTGTCCTTGGTAAGTCTGACTGCTATAAACCATATCCCGTTTTTTAAAAAAAACAGGGCAGCCTGGCCACAGTGGCTCAGTGGCTGAGTGTCGACCTATGAACCAGGTGGGCACAGTTTGATTCCTGGTCGGGGCATATGCCTGGGTTGCAGGCTCAATCCCCAGTGGGGGGCACACAAGAGGCAGCATTCTCTCTCATCATTGATGTTTCTATCTCTCTCTCCTTCCCCCTTCCTCACTGAAATCTATTAAAAATATATTAAAAAAAAAAAACAGGGCAGTTACAGGAAATACTTTGGATTGTCTTTGGCATATCTCATCTCTCAAATAGGCCCGCATGAAAATTTGTGTGAGATATGAGATGTATATGTGTGTGTGTAATGTATGGA
>PVJC01001228.1:81025-98138 GCA_004026665.1 Murina feae
GGGGGGGGGGGGGGGGGGGGGGACAGTTGGGGCAAGCAGACCAGCAGGGAGAGTGGTTCGGGGTGATCAGGCAGGCAGGTGAGCGGTTAGGAGCCAGTGGTCCCAGACTGCAAGAGGGATGTCCAACTGCCAGTTTAGGCCCAATCCCATAGGATGTCCTAAACTGGCAGTCGGACATCCCCCCGAGGGGTCCCAGATTGGAGAAGGTGCAAGCCGGGCTGAGGGACAACTTCCCAAGCACCCTCGTGCATGAATTTCGTGCACTGGGCCACTAGTCATATGATAAAGAGAAAAAAGAATGATGAAAGTGTTATTACAAGTCCTCCCAGAGCCAAAAAAAGTTTTACCTATACGTATTTTATAAATATGGTATAGGTTATAAAACTATAAAAAAATGTACTCAATAGGTAAGTTAAAAGGAATAGCCCCTGAAATATTACTAGTACATTACTAGCCCCTACAACATTACTAAATGTTTTATAACTTCAAACCTGCCAAGATATTTTTCTCTCAGCATGATTAGATGTTAGAGAATGATCACAGGGAATGCTTTTCTAAACGAACTGATTTGCAGGACTAATAGTCTCATTTGAGACAATCCCTCGGTCTCCAAATATCTATTAGACACCTGAGCTGTATATTCCCCCAAACAGTTTTAACAGAAAGTAATTACTGCATTCCTAAAGCCTTCTACATGGTAGTTGTGACAATTTTACAAAAATGAGTGTTTTTAAGGAAAACGCTTTCCAACAACCTTCACTGGACATAATCAAGAGATCGTATCATTCACTCATTGTCATTCATAGAACTCCTCCAGAAATTTAAAGAGGGGCAGTACTTTGGTTGCTCGCCTGCTCCAGGTGTGTGGGAGCACCTTGCTTTACTTTCAGAAGGCAGTCCTGCAGCATTTAATTACACTGCTGGGGGCACCGAGTGGCGAGGCACCGCGTCCTCTGCCTGGATCTTGCAGAGTGATAGTGTCAATAACAGTCACTGGCTGTAATTAAACAGCCCAATAGCAGACCCTTTGCCACTTGGTAAATCAATGTTCTTTAATACTCAGAGAACAAAGCACAGAGGTGAGAGGGGTGTTTTCAGCCCTCACCTTCACAGTTCATTTGACTTTGTGCACCAGAGTACTTTGCAGACAATGCATATTTCACAATTCCCCCAAGACACTGGTTAATGAAGAAGAACTAAAGAAAATCCTGCAGGTTGGTGACGATGACTTATTAACCCATTTTTGCAAATCTGAGCAGAACAGAAGCATGAAGTACTTGGCAATACTATGCATGGCTTTCATATAACTTTGGGACTAAATTCAGCTTATAAATCAAAAGGTTTATAAATTAAGGCAACATACACTCACTTTTTTTAAAATATTTACAATACATTCTGTGGGGATGTTCTTATGATAACAGAGTAAATTCCAATTTGTTCAAACCCTAACTAACTAGAAAGTTTAAATATCCAGATACTGGGGAGGGCTTGAAGAAGGGTGCAGTTAGGAGCCTATAAATGAGTCAAATTTTAATTGCACTGTAAAAGCAACTTCCATAACCTAAGGATTCACAACACCCTGGAGCATATAATTCAACTCCCCATCTCTACACTACAAAACACTCATTTTAAATAAATGGGTGCCAGAAGAATTATACTGTACAGTCCCAGAATCAAATATTAAATTACTAGAGGCCCAGTGCACAAAATTTGTGCACGTGTGTGTGTGTGTGTGTGTGTGTGTGTGTGTCCCTCAGCCCAGCCTGCACCCTCTTCAATCTGGGACCCCTCAAGGGATGTCCGACCACCCACCAGGATCGGGCCTAAAGGGGCAATCAGACATTCCACTCGCAATCCAAAACTGCTGGCTCCCAACCGCTCACTTGCCTGCCTACCTGCCTGCCTGCCTGCCTGATTGCCCCTAACTGCTTCTGTCTTCCAGCCTGATCACCCCCTAACCATCCCCTGCCAGCCTGATTGATGCCTAACTGCTCCCCTGCCAGCCCGATTGCCCCTAACTGCCCTCCCCTGCCAGCTTGGTCACCCCTAACTGCCCTCCCCTGCAGGCCTGGTAACCCCCAACTACCCTCCCTTTCAGGCCTGGTCCCACCTGCAACTGGCCTGCCCTGCAGGCCTGATTGCCCACAACTGTCCTACCCTGCCAGCCTTCTTGTGGTGGCCATCTTTGACCATATGGGGGCGGCCATCTTGTGTGCTGGAGTGATGGTCAATTTGCATATTACCTTTTTATTAGATAGGATGTTTATGTTTTTGAAATGCTGAAAGTATTTAACATCATTCAAATGCTCCAAAAATGAGCAAACTGTGTGTGTGTGTGTGTGTGTGTGTGTGAGAGAGAGAGAGAGAGAGAGAATAATTATATATTTTTTAAGTAATTCCAGTATTTTATTTATTAATAGTATATGTCAATCCTAGATAGTTTATAATAGAATCCACAAGAAAACATCTTGTTTAGGTTCAGATTTTGTTTGAAACCCCAGACCATCTTGTTTAGGTACAGATTTCATTTGAAACCCCAGACCTATGTAAGCACAAAACATTAAGGCCCACTATAATTCTCCCATCAGACACCACCTGATAAGACTCACCTATAGTGGCATTAAAATAAAACTCCCTTGGCCTCATTCTGCAGATAAACACATACAACAGTTCTTGATTGGGGTCCAGAAACTTGAACTTTACCAACTACCCTACTTCAGTGATCCTGAGGAACACTCACATCTTGGCACTCCCTTATGTAGAAAGATTTAATATAGGTGATCCTCAAACGCTGGGGTGAATTCAGGATCCCTGGAGAACTCTCCTCCTCACCACCCACCAATGTTAAGTTCCTGGTTTCTGAATAAGACTATTTCCCAGGTATCTTGAAAAGTAAAGTACATGTGAATACAAATTACCCACAAATACAAAAATGTAAAAGGAAAACAAAGCTCATAAAAATCAATCCAAAGGTATTTCCAGAAAACAGACTGGGTGGGCATGGCCCAGCTGGATTAGGCAGCCCATCGGCTTGTCCAATCTCTGCAAAGTGCTGCTGGCATGATTGATTGGACGAGGTCAGAGCTTTCTAGGCATAAGAACAGGGTCATCTGGATAAGCAAGTGGCAACCTGTGAGTGTCTAGAGTCATTTAACAAATTTGTGGAAACTGGAGCTTTTTCTGGATTGTCTGTCTCCAGGACAAGGCAAATGCTCTGCTTTTCCTCGCCCTTCCTGCTGCTCACCTGAAGGTCACTTCCAGACTCATTAGCAACCCTGGGAACCTAAGCAGGAAGGATTAAACCTCTCATTCCTGTGGGAGAGGGTAACCTTACACTAATGACCACAAAATAGGTCGCATTACCATGATGTATTGATTTTTTTTTCAAAATCCATCTCTCTATTACACCAGGTAACTACTGTAATTTTTTAAATATCTGACTAAATAACTGTGACTTTCTTCAGAGTAAAAGTAGTTTTTTCATTCCTCCCCAACTAGTTTTCTAAAATACAACTTACTATAGAAAAGGAAGACAGGAAAACCATGGGATGGGATCGTCTCGACCTTCTCTCTCTCTGAAAGTAATAGGTCAGCACAAGCATGTCCTACCTCCAGATGTCTAGCAAAATGGTTCACAGTAACTGTGCAGCCTGGAACCATCACCCTCATTTTATAAATGAGAAAACTAGACGGAGAGAACAAAAGCAGAGCTCAAATCCAGGGCTTGTGACTCCAAGTCCTGAGGCAGTATTCAAAGAAGTTCCTCACAGGAGGGGTCAAGAGGGTAGGCAAACCCATAGCAGATTCCTGTATTGTTTTGAAAAATGTAAAGTCCCCTCTCTCGCTTGCCCATAAACAGTATGTTGAGAAACTTCCTGAAGTAAAAACTCCACAAGTAATTCTGCTGCAGCACTTGCGGCTGAGAGCTGATACTCAAGGCAATGACAGGAAAACCTGGCATGGGGGGGGGGGCGGTAAGAGATAACGGACACAGGTGCTTTTCTAAAGAGTCCACATTAATTAGAGACAGACGCACTTTGCTGCATTTTTTAAACTAGAATCTATGACCTTCAAGAACCTAACAGAAAAAATAATGGTTAAAGAATGGGTAGCATTCTCTAAAACAGAGATTCCGAAAGTTACTATAACAATACTTTACTGTCCAATTACCAGTGAAATGCTGAAATCGATGTTAACTCACTGAGCTGCTTAATATGACCCCCAGATGTGTTTCCTTCTCAAACTGGAGGTCTGGCTGTCTGAGTGCTCAGCCTGGAAGACAGCAGAGATTTCCTGCCAGCAGGCACAGCCCCACATCCTCACACCGACAGAGATCTGATACGGAAAGTCTCAGGACACTAAATGCCCCAAAATCAGGTCCCCCAGAGAACATCCACTTTGTTTACAGTGGAATCTACAACCTGGTTCTAAGAAAAATATTTGAATATGGATAATGTGAGATGGAAAGTAACAACAATAAAAGCTATGGGTACCAGCCAACATTACATTCTGGTCCCAGTAACAAGTACTGTTAGCCATATCGTTTTTTGAACCAGTCTCTTAACCTGAGTTTCATTTCACTGATCAAAGGGAGTATTTGCCTGCCTGCAAGAGATGGTTGGTTGTTTTTTTGAATCCAGACAAGTAAAAGGATAAAAGCCCCATGAAAATACTACAGAAAGCAAATACAACAATGAATTAAGGGACCCTTCTTCAAAACTTAGCACACCTCCTTAACCTCTCAAAGTGGCTTGCTTGGTAAGACAGACTGCAGCCACCAAACTGACCTACTCCTGAGCCATAAATGACAGACAAGCCGTAGCCTGCCCTCCCCTTAAAGGGCAAGAGGAAAAGCAAGAAGACAGGTGCTAACAGTGCTGGCAGAAATGCCTCTGCTGATGCACTTTTATGAAACAGGCAGGAACAGCAGAGGCATGCTTAGGTAAGAAAAGGAGCTATAAATCTCCTTAAAAGAAGACAGTTCGGTCAACGGCAGAGACCCTCTCCACCACCACCCTCCATGGCTGACCAGCAGCGATGGGTAGGAAACGGGCTGGGACAGGGAACCCTCCACCTCAGCCTTCCCTCTGTGCGGGCGCAGCCTCTGCCCCAACAAGTGTGGGGAAATATCTACAGAAGAGCCACTCAGGAAATACCCCGTCACTGCCCCCTGGGAATTTCTGAATTCCTACTTTGGTGAGAGCATGGAAGAGCAGGAGTAGGACAACAGGCCTGACGTCAAAACCACCACGTTGTGGACCCCGCGAGCCCACCCACCACACACTCTAGATCAGTGGTCGCCAACCTTTCGGACCTCATGGACCACCAGTCCTAGGTCACCCTAAACAAGTAACAATCTTGGGGGCTTTTGTGTTTAAAAAAAAATCACAGAAGAGATCAACCAATGAACTTGTATGCATCTATGCGTAACCCATGGACACAGACAATAGCGTGGTGAAGGCCTGGGGTGGGATGCGCCAGGAAAGGTCAGTGAGAGGAAATGTAATACTTTCAACAACAAAGATTTAGAAAATTAAAATTACTTTTCATGGATTAAGAAATACCATTTCCTTTCTAAATACATGGAAATAAAAGGAAGTGTCTAAAAAAAATCACAGCTGACAAAGCAGCAGCCTACAGACTCATGCTGGGCATTACACAGACAGCACACTAAACTACCTGCTATTCCTCATTTCAAACAGGACTGTGCCAACTGGACTCCAAACAAGTAAGAATGTGTTTATATGTACTGAAGAGTTTCTGATAATCAGATGTAGGTATGTCCTGTTAAAACCTGGCACTTGGCTCTAGAAAGCTCCAGACCATGGGTTAAAATTAAGTTAGAAAAATATGCCCTCATTCTGTATTTTTTAAAAGGCAAACAAATTGCTTACTCAGTTTCTACTTTTGCCTCCACTCCCAGTAAGTACTTTTTATACCTTTTGTGTCCCTCCCCAAACAGAACTCTGACCAGCTAAACAATTTAGGCTAACATTTCAAAAGCTGTCAGTTAATTTGAGGCCTATCCTCCAGACTATTACTTCCAAATTTCCCAACTCTGGTCAAGGTGAAAGGGTCATTAATGGCCTATGTATGCCAGTTTTGAAATAAGGAATATAGAACTACTGTTTTGAAATCTTCCCCTCTCGGACAGTGCTAACGTGATATAACTGGTTCTGTGATCTTAGACAAAATCTTGGTCTTTGAAGTTTCTATGTACATTTATAAAATAAATGAGTTTATTTATCGTTTAAAATAGTTCTTACCTCTTCTTTAAAACGTTTTATAGGAGATGCTTTGTAGGCGTGCGAAGCGCACACTTTTTTAAAAATATATTTTATTGATTTTTTACAGAGAGGAAGAAAGAGGGATAGAGAGTTAGAAACATCATTCAGCCGCCTCCTGCACAACTCCTACTGGGTATGTGCCCACAACCAAGGTACATGCCCTTGACTGGAATCAACCTGGGACCCTTGAGTCCGAAGACTGACACTATATCCACTGAGCCAAACCAGCCAGGGCAAGCCCACACTTCTTCAACAAGTCTTTGTACCTTCATGGAAAATAACACCAACTACATGAGCCAAAGGAACACAGGGGTGGCTTGAGACGCTCCGAGAGATGGGGAGCTCAAATCCAAAGCAGACCTTCCCCTCCTAATAAATACTCAAGTGCAATCCTATCACTGCTCTGTTGAACTCTGGGCGTTCTCTCTCACCTACCATACAAAACCATGACTCCTGGGCACGGTACTCCTACCTTCTATGACCCCTATCTGCGCTGAGGCTCATGGCCACCTTACTCCCCAACCCCCGCTCTCTGTTCTAGCTTTCCTTAACATCTGTTTGCAAACTTCCCTAGAAAAGCATGAGCTCTCGGCATCAGTGCTACTATAAAGCCCACTTATAGCAAACACCCCAGAAGAGTGCTGCAGGGATCTGGCAGAGCATCTACGGGTGGCGAGTTCGGAGTCTGGCTTCACTTGCATTCCCTGTCCATGCCCTTCCTTCCCTTCTCCACAGTGGACAGTTGAATTAGGCCGCATCTACAGGCTAGTTACCAACAGGTAAATACCAACCCTGTCCCTGATGAGCCTTCACCAAAAAGGTTGAGCTAGAAAAGTGTTTCCCAGCACTAATTTCACGGTAGCTAACTTTCAACAGTGGAAGGAAACAATTAAAATTATGTACTCAGTGCTGTAGTTCATCACTAAGTCATCCTACAGGATAAGCAAGAGCTCATCAAAAATAGTTACTTAATATGCACTTTGGCAGACCATGAAAAGGTTTTAAAGAAGAGGTAAAAAGTACTTTAAAGGATAAATACACTCATTCATTTTATAGATGTAAATGGAAACTTAAAAGACCAAGATTTTGTCCAAGATCACAGAATCAGTTAAATCACATTAGCACTGTCCAGGATGGTAAGATTTCAAAAACAGTAGTTCTATATTCCTCCCATATTACAGATAAAGTCCAAGCTAAAGAGAAAAGAAAAAAAAAAGTCTGTGAATATGACATTTACTAATTGAGAAAAGAATAGACTAATTAGGAAAAAGTATAAATTTAACAAAAAATAAAAGCAATATAATAGCTTAGAATAAATGTTTATTAGCTTTATTTACTCTCTAATAAACCAAACACTTCAAGGAATAGATATCTGTAATTAATATCCCAAATTTCTTACAACAGAATTTCTCATGTGCTTAAATAGTGGTTTAATTATTTTTAAGAAATTTCACATTATTGTATGCCAATTTTTATTACATTTATTGGGGTAACACCGGTTAATAATATTCTATAATTTTCAGGTAGACAAGATTATAAAATGGGGTGTCTGTGCACTCTACTGGGTGCTCACCACCTGAAGTCTAGTTTCCTTCTGTTATATTTGACACCCTTTACCCACTTCTGCCTCCCACCGCCTTCTTCCCCCGCTGGTAATCACCCTTCTGTTGTCTGTACCTATGAGTTTGTTTTTGTTTTATTTTATTCGTTTGTTACTTTTTGTTTCACAATCCACATATGAGTAGAATCATACCATCATCTCGTTTCCTGTCTGACTTACTTCACTTAATGTGGTAATCTCAAGAGTATCAATTAATTTTTAAGCAAAGGTAAAATTTAGCCTGGTCTATGTCTGAATGATTAAGAAAAAGATTCATTTTAATTAAAACCAAACTGAGGTACCTCTCCTATTCTGGGAGTACTTTGACAGGATTTTTTTCTTTGGGGGGGTAGGGCATACTTGAATTCCTGGAGGTAGTAGCTATCAATAATAACAAAAAGTTCTATTCCTTGAGATAACAGCTCCTACTTTCCAGATAAAATAAGCTCATTTCGGGAATAAGTACGCTTCCTAGGCCTGTAGCTGAAGAGGGAAGAATCAGGAGAGAAGGCTGAGTCCAGGCATCCACTTCACTGTGGATAATAATCACCTAGTCACAGTACTTGATGGAGAAGAAAGCCTCTAAGTGTTTTTAGAAATGCATGATTTTACTCTCCTAATCATGAATTTAGGTGTGATACCATGAACCTGGGCAAAAGGTTAAAGTATTGGCTTTAAGCTTAAATGTTCCACGAGTATTTAGATTTTACCAATGCTGTACTTAAACCCCTTTAGAGCCAAAATGAGTAGAGAAATCACACACAGACTGAACAAAGCAGTTGCAACCCCTGGTGCCAGAACAGTCCACAAAATGACAGGTTCCTCCAGGGGACCAGAGGGCTCTGAGGGGGAACCCTGGCCCCTTGCCCAGCCCCAGCCTGCGATATTTAACACGACCAGGAGATTTTTCTTGTCCCCTGAACATCTGAATTGTACATGTGCTACCTTTTCACTACCCTCCCTAATAGCAGAAGTTAAAAATATTGTAATATTACATGTCAGTTGCCATCTCAATGTCAGGGACAACCTGGCTAAGCTTGACTTGTCTTGCCTGCCTCCCAGACATTTCAGAGATGGTGTAATGTCACCAGCAAGGTCAAGTGCTGGGCCATCACCCCAACTTGAGAAAAAGTGATCTTAGGAAAAGAAAATCACCATCTTGAGACTTTAACTGATGAATGCTATTACTTAAAATGAATTCCTTTCTAAATTAGATGAATAATTAAGGTTTTCTCGTTTCTTTTTTTTTAATGTATTTTATTGATTTTTTACAGAGAGGACAAGAGAGGGATAGAGAATTAGAAACACTGATGAGAGAGAAACATCGATCATCCCCCCGCCCCGCCAATGGATATGCGCCTGTAGCCAAGGTACTTGCCCTTGACTGGAGCCGAACCTGGGACCTTTCAGTCCGCAGGCTGACACTCTATCCACTGAGCCAAACCGGTTAGGGCAGATTTTCTCATGTTTAAGCCTCACTTTTTAAAAAGCGAACAGTATGAACTACTTCCTACTCTAAATGCTAAACTATCATTCAGCATGCTCAAGAGGAAGCATGGGTAATACTCCGGTTAAAAGAATTATCCACAAGAGGATTACAAAGGTAAAAGCTAAAGACAGACTGAACTTTGCATGCAAAATGGTTGAATATTTAGGAAATCTATTCAAAAAAGAGTACGCTTTGGAGGTTCCTAAGGGCTAGGTCTTAGACCTGCCTTCACACATTACCTGGGAAGCACTTGAAGAGGTCCCTGCGCCTCACCTCTGAACACTGACTGATCGATCGGTCTGAAGAGGCTCCCAGAACCTGTATTACTAACTTCCTCACCTTGTGATTCTGATGCAACCAGGTCTGGAAGTGCCTGAGGGACTCCGCTTCACGCACTGCAGAAATACTGAAGAGTTGTCATTTGCTCCACACAAGATCCACCTGCACAAACCCTACTGGGCTAGCGCTATCAGGAAGCCCAGAGAGAAACTGCTGAGTAAACTACCGTTCACAGCACTTGATGCACTGTTTCAATATTCCAATAACTAGGCATTTTACCAAATGCATACTACATGCTAGGTGGCTTGGAAAACAACAGAAACCTACACTCAAGAAGTACACAAACTTGTGTGTACCTGTATATACCATGTATGTTAATCAATCTGCTGCCGCTCGCTTCAGCAAGCGTGTAAAACTCGCGGCCCACAGGCCACGTGCGGCCCACAATGAATATTTTTGTGGCTCAGCCAATGTAACGGTATGTAAGAAATGTTTTAATAAAAATTTCATAACTTAATTTTTACAGTATCCTGCTATACATAATTATTAATAACTACAATGTTCACTAATGACTGATTACTATAATGCTGCATTCATTTCCTTTATGCACCTTACATGCAGGCGCACCATTTCTCGCCACTAATACTAGCAGCGAATATTTTAGCAGCCAACTGCTATGTCATTACTCTTGTACTGACTCATTTGGTGTGCGCAGTGGGAAACATTTCGCTTTCGGAGAGCAAGAAAAATAGGTTTATTTGCGTTACGCTTATTAATTTGTGCATTTATTCAGTGTCTGGTAAGTTAATGTTCAAGAAAAGATATTAAGCCCTAACTGGTTTGGCTCAGTGGATAGAGCGTCGGCCTGCAGACTCAAGGGTCCTAGGTTCGATTCCGGTCAAGGGCGTGTACCTTGATATCGGGCACATCCCCAGTAGGGGGGTGTGCAGGAGGCAGCTGATCAATGTTTCTCTCTCATCGATGTTTCTAACTAACTCTCTATCCCTCTCCCTTCCTCTATGTAAAAAATCAATAAAAAATATTTTTCAAAAAGATATTTTTATTAAAATGTTCTATTACTTTATGTTAACTATTACTCATTTATTTCAGCATGTCTCTATTGAAATAAACCTATGTTTCCATGAAAACTGAAACTTTTGTATTTTTGCGGCTCACATAAACTTAAACCTTATTTATTTGGCCTGTGTTAGCCTTTGAGTTGGACATGCTTGCTCTACAGGAAAGAGGTGTCAGAAGACAAGGATTGAGTCCCAGCTCTATCTTTAACTGCCTGATCTTAGCTAAATTACTGGTCTCAACTTTTTTATTGGGGGCAGAGGGTAATGCTTAAGTCTAAATTATGTACGGGTGATTTCAAACCCAAAGATTCTATGGTTTCTCAAGGGTAAAGAGAACAGATTTCAAAGAAGGCTGCAACAACCCACAAGGCAGGAGCTGAAGGGAAGACTTCATTCAGATGGGCTCCGAAAGACAGGGAAGGCCACCATTCAACTAAAATGCGGGAAAGGGGATGCCAGGAAGTGGGGGCTAGTGAGATATGTGCAGAGGCCAGGAATAAAATCAGCTTGCAAGTGAAGAGCCCGTCTGACTACCATGGAGGACGCTAACGGCATAGTATCCATGGGAGGCTCCAAAGTTACACCACCGTGCCCTCCCTGATGCACACCCACTGCAATCTCCTTTTCAAGGGAATTTTCTTCCTCCTAAACTCTAAGCGTCTCCAGGAGACTTGCAAGCAGGGGAGGGCAATGAGCTTGTCCCAGGCTAGCAACACCCTGAACCTGTCTCCAAGGCCCCATTTTCTCTGCTTCCCAGTGAACTGACGGCATCCCCACCTCAGCTCACTTCTTTCTCATCACCTCCCTAAGGAGTCAAAGCTTGGGCTCTCCCTGTTGCCTCTTCTATCCTAGGCGCTCCTTCCTAAGCTAGACGAGATGGTGAAACAGCAGGGGAATACTCGAGAATTCTGAGTGAGAAGTAACACGAGGAAACTGTGTTTTTCTAAGA
Organism: Murina feae; assembly: GCA_004026665.1. Lineage (NCBI taxonomy): Eukaryota > Metazoa > Chordata > Mammalia > Chiroptera > Vespertilionidae > Murina > Murina feae. The sequence goes on from PVJC01001228.1 coordinate 92,709, forward strand.
TTATCCTGACACCTTCCTCTGGGGTGGACTGAAGGAAGGGGAAAAAAAGAGTAATTTATAGAACAGCATCCCAGGGAACGCAAGGGGCTTAAACGCAGCTTCCAAAGGTAACTTGGAACACCAGAAAAGAACTGGCTCAAGATGCTGGATAAGAACACAAAACACATCTAATTGAAAAAAAAATACAGAGAAAGAACAAACAAACCAAAAAATGGTACTATGTATGTAGTTTTGGAAAATGGTCTGCTTTGCCTCTCGAGAAATCTGGGCCAAACTGAGGAGACCAGCTGTTATCTGGTATTTTTGAAAGAACCAAATGGGGGTGGGGAAGGAAGTAGCCTGCTGCTTACCCACCACCCCCACCCCCATTTCAGAAAATCAGAAGAGAAGTAGCAGATGTCACAGAGTGAAAGCCACAAGGCATGACTGTCCTATCTTCCACGTATTCCGTCCAGGCCAGCTGGGCCCCGCAGAGAAGGCCAACGATGGGCAGTGAGGAAGCAGCTGTCGTCAAAGGGTTTGCTTGCAGGAGATTGGAATCAACTCTATGGCGACCTGTTTCCCCTGCATTTCTACTTTCTTGTGGACAATGTGACAAAGAACTGACTCACTAGAATAAAATCAGGGTGGTTATTTCTGGAACAGAGAAAAGGGTATATCCTGAAATGTGCCATCCCAACCATCTATCCCAATTTCTTAACCACAACCCAGATCTTCAAAATTACGATCACTTAGCAGCAATCCTGGCAATAAATTAAGTTGAGAGGCCTGTGAAAATGTGCAACAGGATAAAGAACACACAAAGCAATCCGAAGATAATCAGATATCGAATATCTTTTTTTTTAACAAGAGGATTTGATTATTAACAGCGCTTTTTAAAGGGATCATCTCTGTGATGCAAACCGAAAGTATGCAGAGTAGGAAAACAAGTGAAAAAGCAGTCCAGAAAAGCAAGGTCAAAGCCAACTTAAATCTTGGTGAGCAGAGAGACTGCATCAGAGATCTAATTTTCCCCCCTCAAATTCTGGTAATAGCAACCAATTCATTTTCTGACTCAAGGGTGAACCTTTTCATACATAGGACATGTTCTTGATCAAGAAACATGTAGAACTCTTGAACATCTGACATCCAAGTCTATTTGGAAGCCAACACATGTATTTTTCCTTTGGATGAGTCAGGAGCTGGGAGACAATTTTTCTATGGGCCAATAACTATAAAGAATGAGGTGACAAAACTACCCAGGGCTAATGAAGTACTTTAACCGACAATTCTGAGAGAAGCCACTTTTAAGCACAAAGATGACGCTGTGTTTCCAGATGCCTGAAGAAATGAGCAGAAATCTCCTAGACAAGTCTCTAAAACAAGATGAATGCCACAGTCAGCCTTGACTAATTTCCCCTCACCACTTCAGGCTATAAGCTGAGGAGACTTCTTAAATCAAGGGTGGAAAACAGGTTCCAACTCGAGTCAATTGATTGAGGTTGTCTGGGACACTATTTTGAAAAATATTTGGGAGCCACATCCAAACTCAGGGAGAAAGACTGCGGTGATTGATTGGCAATGTCTGCACGGAACAGGAGAGGGAAAATCGATGGCTCCTGTACTAGAGTTTGCCAGAGGCAACATCCCTTTTATTTTCTAAAGGGAAAAAAATCTATACCGCCAATTGGATTAACTTCGTACCAGGGAGAATCCACATAAGAATTAAAAAAAAAACACACACACCACAAAATTATTTGCCAAGTGTCTTAAAAAGAAAAATATAACAGGAGGAATAATCTGTATGGCATGTGAGCTCTCTTTGTCAGTCTCCTCAAAGCCAAGTTGAACCTGCTAGATATCCTGAAGGCCAACCACCAGCCCAAGGCTGAAGCTGGCCAGCGTGCGCCTGTCTTTTTATAGACAATGAACCACAGAAGGAAGGTTTTTGTAATTTTAAATGATTGGGGTAAAATAAAAAGGCTATTTCGCAACACAGGAACATTACACGGAATTCACCTGTTGGGGTCTATAAATAAAGTTTTATGGGATCACAGCCACACTATGAGGTCAAGCAGTAGCTACGAACTAAAGCAACAAGAGCAGAGCTGAGAAGCTGTGACAAACACTGTGTAGCCCATAAACCTTAACACATTTGCCACGTGGCCCTTAACAGAACAGTATGCCGTGACTCCAAGAACTGGCCTAAGGATTCCTCGAATTGTAGGGCAGGTAATTAGCTTTAAAGAAAGGAGGTTTAATTCACTAGGTTTCATACAGCATCTTAAAAAGTTGCTACTGTCCCCTTGTTAATACAGGAGTGATTACGTCAAGTATTCCCAAATAAACATTCCCCATCATGTAACAGAACAAAAAGTTCCACTAAACCCCCAGAGAAGTGTCTATGTGGGCACAAAATGAGTCAAGGAAAGAACTACAAGTAAACCTTAATCTTTTCAAATCTCTGTTCTGTAAGCAGATATTAAAAAAAAAAAAATGACATACTTTTATTGTTTTGGTTTGAAGTCTCAATCCATTCAGGGTGTTGATGGCTTTCTCGGCATCCTTAGGGTCAATGTAGTTCACGAAGCCATAGCCCAAGCTCTGTCCTAATGAAGAGAAGGAAAAAGGCATACGTCAGTTCTACAGGCTGATGACAGGGATCCCCTTTCATTTCAGCATGTGGTCTTGCCGTGAACCCCAGCATATTTTCTCCACAGTGAAAAGAAGCACCCTTTAGTTCTTCCGGAAAGACAGACGCGATCTTTTCCATCTCCTGTCTACTACATTTGCACGGAAAAACTCAGCAAGTTGTGCCACTTAAAAAACACCCATCCCCAGAGTTGCAGTACACAGGCCCTGCCGGAGCCAGAGGAGCACAGCTTTGGAAACCAGATTTTTTTTATATCTACATGGAGTGGGCTCCAGGGACACGACTTTTCCCCTTATTTCCTCCCCATAAAATGGGAAGGCAGAAAGCAGCACCCAAAAACCTGTCCATGTTCTGTACAAACTTACAGCCCTTACCAAGCACAATTATGTCAGAGTCTAAAATGGTGAAAAATCATGCGTGTGTGTGTGTGTGTGTGTGTGTGTGTGTGTGTGTGTGTAGGCATGGGCAAAAGAAAGTTTACAGTTGTAATACAAATAATTAGTAAACAATACAAGAATAAACTGTGTGTACTGGTAACTGTAAACCTGCTTTTGCTCACTGCTGTAGGTATGCAGACATTTATTTCAGAGGAAAGCTTCTTCAAATAAACTGAGTCCAATTTCCTAAAAGGGGCTTGATGGCCTAGATGAGGAATACTGGGAAAGAGGAACACAAGGATTTGCACTAAGGATGCCCCAGAGCATGAGAACCCGTGGGAAGGAAAAAATAGCACAAACAAAAATAACAAAACAGGATGTTTGGATTGAGTTACTTCAAATCAGTATCCTGATGGCGGCTTTTCCCTCTCACCCTGGCTCAACGACGCCCCCACTCGAAAACCACAGGAAATAACAAGGAGTTGGAATCAATGAAACGCACCTTAGGAAGCCAATCCTGGAGGCCTCAATTTTTCAACAAAGGGAGAGTTTCTTGGTTTGAAAAGGTGAGCAGCACTATGAAAACGGACATTAAAAAAGGCATGGTCCACTGAAAGGAAAACCAAACTTAATGTAGCTTTTCCTGGAAGATGCCTAGTAAGGTCCAAATGCTTTGCATTAAATACCACCTTTGGCCCTGGCCGGGGTGGCTCAGTTGGTTGCGCATCATTCTGTGCACCCAGAGGTCGCTGGTTCAATTCCGGGTCAGGGCACAAGCTTGGGGGCTTCATCCCTAGTAGGGGGCATGCAGGAGGCAGCTGACTGATGTCTCTCTCTCCCCCCTGAGCAGTGGTTCTCAACCTTCTGGCCCTTTACATACAGTTCCTCATGTTGTGACCCAACCATAAAATTATTTTCGTTGCTCCTTCGTAACTGTAATGTCGCTACTGTTATGAATCGAAATGTAAATATCTGATATGCAGGATATTCGTAGGCGATTCCTGTGAAAAGGTCGTTCAAACGCCAAAGGGGTCGGAACCGACAGGTTGAGAACCGCTGCTTTACAATCAATAAAAACTATTTTAAAAAATAAATACCATCTTTGTATCAATTTCATAAAGAGATGAGGGTGTTTTTTTTCCTTTTAAGGCAGGGGTGGGGAACATCCAGCCCCATAAGGCCCACAAAATCATCTGGTCTGGCCCTGCCAAGGCATTAAGGGCGAGCTAATTAAATGTTTGACCACATAATGAGGCTGATTTTTAAGTTGATAATTTGGTATGGCCTTGGAATGATGCTATAAATATCCAAATGGCCCTTTTGCTTGGGGGAGAAGGATTCCCAACCCCTGTTTTAAGGGATACCTTAGTTGCTATGAATATTGGAATTTCAGATAGCCACTCTGGTTACCCTAATGTGGTTCCTTGTAACTACACAGAAAACAAGACAGACAGGGAGGGGGAGAGGAGAGAAGGGAAAGGGGGGGTGATGGAGGTGGGGGTAGGTATGGAGGCAGGCTAAACACAGTACCTAATAATCATGGAAACCTGTGATGATACTTTGGAGACCACTATCCTTATTTGGCCTAATCATTGCTAACTTATGCCCTCTTATCAAATTGTGTTTTTTTCTTGTTTTTATAAAGGGGGGAGGGAGAGGGGGAGTAGGGGACAGACAAGGTTAACTCAGTTCACCGTTTCCTCTCATAATCACAGAGACTGTGTTTTACGGTTCTATTTTCTAAACGTTGCAGGTGAAACCACTGTACTTTTAAGCACTCAGCTTTACACTAATTTTACAAACATCACGTGAGCACTGAGCGCATGGTGAGTGCCTTCTCAGGAAACGCGCCTCAGCTCTGCTGTTGCTGAGAAGGATTCAAACTGGCTGCACATAAAACTATCTGCTCAAGAAAGCAGTTTATGATGAAAAGAACATGGGCTTATGAGAAAGACACAAGGACTTCCAATCCTGGCTGTGCCACTTACCAGCTATGTGACTCTGAAGAAGCTACTTAACCTCCCTGAGTCATACTTCCTTATTTCTAGGACGAGAAGGAAAATCCCTACCAATGAGGTTGCTGCAACAGTGATGAGAACTTCGCTGTGGATGGAAGATTATTCTGGCCAAAAGATAAAGTGAGGAGCCCTGGCCGGTGTGCCCAATGGTTAGAGTATCAGCCCACACACTGAATCCTGTTTCATTCCAGACAAGGGTGCATACATGGGTTGCAGGTTTGATACCCTGGCCCCACTTGGGGCACATGTGGGAGGCAATCAATTGATGTGTGGCTCTCACATTGATGCCCCCCCCATTCTCCTCTCCCTCCTTTTCTCTCACACTCTCTAAAAATTAATGGAAAAAATATCCTGGGGTGAGAAACAAGGAAGGGGAAGGGGAAGGGAGGGGGAGGGGAGGAGA